>RCUC01110203.1:0-24152 GCA_003697995.1 Taxidea taxus jeffersonii
TTTTTTTTCCTGCTTTGGCGAAGATTATTTGACCAAAGAGTTACAGGTCCATATCTGGATTCTTTACTCTCTTACACTGATCTATGTGGTTTTGTGCCAGAATCATGGTATCTTGGTGAATCAGGCAACCTGATGTCCCTAGCTTTGTTTTTCTTTTTCAACATTTCCTTAGCAATTCTGGGTCTTTTCTGGTTCCATATGAATTATAGGATTGTTTGTTCCAGCACTTTGAAAAATGCCCATGGAATTTTGATCAGGATGGCATTGAAAGCATAGATTGCACTGGGCAGTATAGACATTTTAACAGTGTTTATTCTTCTGATACATGAGCATGGAATGCTTTTCCATTTTTTGTGTCTTCTTCAATTTCTTTCATGAATGTTCTGTAGTTTCTTTAGTACAGATCCTTTATCTCTTTGGTTAGGTTTATTCCCTGGTATCTTATGGTTCTTGGTGCTATAGTAAATGGAACTGATTCTCTTATTTCCCTTTCTACATTTCTATATACCTATGGATAGGTATCTAATAGACATTTTAAACTTAATATTTGCAAAAGTCCACTACTACTGCCAAAAGTCAACTATTCCAACTTTAAGAACCCACTACTCTATCAATTTGCCACTGGTGTAAAAAATGGTCACCATCTACAAAAAAAAAAATTTTTAAATCTACAAGTTGTCCCAGATCCCTTGCTTACTGTCATCATCTCTATGCAATCTTCCAGCAAGCCCTGTTTGTTCTACCTGTAAAAATATTACCCCAAAGTGCCCATTTCTCTCCCTCTCCACTACTACCCACCCTGGTTCAAACTATCACCATCTCTTGCCCAGCAAACTGCAGTAGTTTCTGAAAGAAATGACTGTTTTTACTCTTGCGCCTTCCCCATCTCATTTTCCAAATAGCAGCCAGAGCGCTCTCTTAAAACAATAAACCAATTCATGCCACTTTGCTGAACAAAACCTTGTAGTCACTTCACATTACACTGGGAATAAACTCCAAATTCTTTACCTACAAGGCCCTTTATCATCAAATTTCTGCCTTACACTTTGAATCCTCTATATTTATTACTTTTTGTTGTCATTCCCTCTCTTGAATATTAACTCCAAGAAGGCAGCGACTTTTCTGTTCAGTGTGCCTCTGCCTAGCCCTTAGAATAATGGGTGTTACGTGGTAGACTCTGAATATATGTTTCTAAAAAAGAAAGACTCAGGTTTCTCAAATATGAGTACAAATGCATGTGTGTAAAATGGGGGAGTGTTGGTCATTGTGCTACAGAAATAAGGTCATTAAATATACCTTTCTGAATTTTTTTCCCATTATACAGTAATTTGAGGGATCTTTGCTATTCAGATGGTAGGGCTTTAGTTTTTTCTTCTTAATAGTGCATAATATTGCACTAACTCAAAAATTTTTCTATTAATGTACTTTTTTCACTTCTTGCCATTTTGAATAATGCTATGATATCCTTGCACATATGTCCTTACATAAAGATATATCTATATCTGTAGACTGATTGCCAAAAATAAGACAGTAGGGTCAAAAAAGTTTTTTAATTTAAATAAATATTACCAAGAATAAAATTACTAAGATTTTAAGAAGCTGTATGGCTTTGTATGTTTGTATTTTTTAAGTTTTTTAAACTTTTTATTTTGAATTTTATTGTTCTATCATTATCTCCTTATATGTTTTTATAATGCTAAAATACTAAAAATAATTTGTATTTTAAACAATATTTTTTGTTTTTTCTTATTGTGATTTTTACTTTTATGTCTTTACACATGATTAAGAAGGTCTTTCTACTTTAAAATTGTAGATATAGTATCCTATATTTTCCTTTAAGATTTTTATTGTACTATTATTTAAATTGAAAGTTTTAACCCATATGGAATAAACTTGCAAGTTTGATAAGAGATGGCAGGTCCACTATTATTTTTTTCTAGAGCTGTTTTGAAGGTGTCACCATTATCCTATCCCCTCACTGATTTAAACTACCAGTTATATCATATGGCAGTATATCATATGTATTCCATATATCTCCATTCTCAAATATTCTGGGATATATATATTCTTGTTCATTGATTTATTTATCTACTCAACATACTACTACCATATTAAATTGGTTGTGGTAGCTTTTTATTATCCTCTCACTGTGGGTATTTGTTAGTATTCATGGTTCCATATAAATTTTAAAATCATCCTAAGTAAAAGTCCATGTGGTATTCTAATTGGAATTGCATTAAACTTATGCAAATCTGGGGACAATCAATTTTAGAAGAAAAATTCACAGCTAAGAATATGATTTTCTTATCCATTTACTGAGATTTTATGACTTCCAAAAAGATTTTCTAGTATAAATCTATCACTTTTGCCTGAAATTTATTACTAAGTGCTTTTCAGTGTCCTTTTGCTATAGCCAATTATTCCCACTACAGATTTACCTATATTTTTTCTAAGTATTGCTAGAGTAGAAAAAAAAATGGGTTGATTTATGTTTATGTTTATTCCTTCCACTCATATTACACAATTTTTATGGATATTCAAAAAGTCTTAGTAATTTTTTCTTGGTTGTTTGCATTGTATGGAAATACAATCCATCAGTAAAAATAGACCATTTTATTCTTGTTTTCCTAGTGTTTATGCAAGACATTGAATGCTCAAGAACTTCTAAGGCAATGAATAATAATGTTGACAATAGACATGCCTGTCTAGTTCCTAATTAAATTCAAATGATATCATTTTTAACAGGAGTATTGGCTTAATTTTATATTAAAACCCTTTACAAATCATTTAACTAAACACCTTGAACCCACTATAAAATGTGCACTATGATTAACATGATCTAATTGCCCAAGGTCTACATTGCTATGGGGTTAGTTTTTTAAAAAGTCTATATTATATTTTTTTAGTATTTTGGGGCATATTTTACTACTATAGAGAGTTGTATGTCAAAACCTATGGCTGTTGAATTTTGTCAGATACATTTCACTATTAACATGATTGTTTATTTTAGTGTGTTAATATAATTAATAATTATTTCTGGATATTAAAATAACTTTGCTTTCCTTAAATAAACTCTACATTCTAATGGTATAATTATTCTTTGACACATTTCTGAACCACTGGTCAATATTCTGTCAAGAATTTTGTTCAATATTTAGACGTTAAAGTAGTCTATAGTCCCATTTTTATACTACATATTCATATATCTTTTTTACATATATTAAATATACAGTTATTAAAGCAATTTTGGTTTTACAAAATGGATTGGAAAACAATCTGTCTTTCCATGCCCTGTACTACTGTAAATGCCATTAGAATATTCTGTTCTTTAAACCAAACCTAAATTCAGTGTGCATCCATTGAGTCCCAATTGTTGATCAATAGTAAATATCAGGGGCACCTGGGTGCCTCAGTGGGTTAAGCCTCTGCCTTTGGCTCAGATAATGGTCTCAGGGTCCTGGGATCAAGCCCCGAATCGGGCTCTCTGCTCAGAGGGGAGTCTGCTTCCCCCTCTCTCTCTGCCTGCTTGTGATTTCTCTCTCTGTCAAATAAATAAATAAAATCTTAAAAAAATAGTAAATATCACTACACACCTATTAAACTGGCTGAAACTTAAAAGACTGACAATATCAAATGTTGGCAAGGGTATGGATCTGTTGGAATTCTCATACACCACTAGGGGGAATGTAAAAATAGGTCAACCTAGTCAAACTAGTTTGATAGTTTCTGGAAAAGTGAAATATATCCACCATATAATCCAGACATTCAAATTCAATCCAAGAGAATTGAAAACATATTAATTCCAGGATAAGTATACAAATGATCATAGCAGCATTATTTGTAATAAGCTAAAAGCTAGAAACAACTCATTGTCCATCACTAAATGAAAGGATAACCAACTGTGATACAAGCATCAAAAGAATACTACTGAGCAAAATAAAGGAATTCTTGATAATATGCAAAAGCATGAATGAAACTCAAAATAATTATGCAGATTATAAGAATATAGACAAAATAATCACATCCATTTATTTAAGTTATAGAAAATGTAAATGAATCTATAGTGAAAGAAAGTAGACCAGTGGTTACCTGAGACAACAGAACCAAGGACTGGGGGATGGAGGGAGTAAAAGACACAATAAATCTTTTGGGAATAATATATATGTTCATTATATTTGTTGCAGTGATGTTTCCATGTATATGTATAAAACACTTCTCACACTGCACTCTTTAAATATGTGCAGATTATTGTATGTCAGTTATGTCTCAATAAAGCTGTTTTAGAACTCCTTAAGTCCATATCTAGTCTGTAAACTAACAAAAGATGAGAAACTTGTAGAGCCCAAGATAGGGAGTGTGAGTCCTCAAGGGAGACTGCCATGTGAATCTGGCTTCCTCTCATGTCAAACCGAGGTCTGTCTCAGCTGACAAACAAAATCTTATTGCTAAATCTTAAAACTTTCAGTGATACATTATGAAACTAAAGGGCAAAACAAGATAAATAAAAATATGAGAGCAACATGATACATAAAAATATGAATCAACTGAATTATATACCTTTGACACTGATTGCATTTATGTCATTTAATATGATGATAACCATAATGTACTTGGTGCATATGTACCTTTAAATAAACTCAATTAACAAAGAGCATTCATCAACATTCATTCCAAACAACCGTGTTTAATGATATCCTTAAGAATTAGAAGCTTAAATCTTGTCATTAATTTTTAAAGCAGGGTATATGAATTTGATTAATGAACTCTAGGTACTGATTAAGCTATCTACTTGTGTATGCATTTGTCTACCAAAAACTCATTGTAATTCAGCAACATCATTAACTCTAATGGTTATTGCTGAAAATGAGGGTGTTGTTAATATCATGGCCATCAGCATTAGCACATTAAAGACACTTTCCCACACCGTTCCCCTCCCCAGCTTTAGTGACTTGATTTTGTTTTGACAAAATGGAGAAGTATTTAATAAGATCTGATTATGATTTATAGCTGTAGCACTTGAAATAGCAAAAGAAAATTCTTTATTCTCCTATAGAAGAATATATGAATATATTCCAGAAACTAATTTAGCTATGAAAAAATATTTTATATATATAAATATGAAAAATTTTCAAGTTATATTGTTAAGTAAAAAAATAAGTTAAAGAATGATCCTGTTTTAAAATATAAATCATAAGGGACGCCTGGGTGGCTCAGTTGGTTACGCGGCTGCCTTCGGCTCAGGTCATGACCCCAGCGTCCTGGGATTGAGTCCCACATCAGGCTCCTTACTCGGCAGGGAGCCTGCTTCTCCCTCTGCCTCTGCCTGCCTCTCTGCCTGTGCTCGCTCTCTCTCTTTCTAACAAATAAATAAATAAAATCTTAAAAAAATAAAAATATATATATATAAATCATAAGAGATGCTGAACTCTGGGAAACAAACAGGGCTGCTGAAGGGGAGGTGAGTGGAAGGGGTAATTGGTGATAGGCATTAAGGAGGGCACTTGATGTAAAGAGTGCTTGGTAATATATGCAATTGATGAATCACTAAATTTTACCTGTGAAAATAAATAAATATATATTTTTTAATTAAAATGTGAAACAAAATCACTCTATATTACATGCATAAGCCTTTTTTTAGAATAGAAATGAAAAAAATATTTATCAAAATATCAACATCAGCTACCTTAGGCTGGATGGCTAAGACATAGATTATTTCCCTCATTATTTTTACAAAACATATAATTTACCTTTTTAATTTTTATAAAATATGAGAAGAAATAGTATCCCTCAAAAACACTTAGTTTCAAAAGTCCTAGGAAAAGTCTCCTCTTAAAGTAAAAATATACAAATAACATTATTTATTCAAATTAATAAAGTTAGTTTAATGAATTATCAAATACTGAGGAGACGTAAGTATGCTGCCTTACACCACTGCAAGATAAGCATCGTTATCTTCATTTTACCGATGAAGAAATTAAGGTTCAGAGAAAATAAGATTTATTTTCAAAGCCACATATTTACCTAACATAGAAGCTAATTCAAACTCAAGTCTAGTTCTAAAGCTCAGGTTTTTGAGTACAGAATATTACAGTATTACTTCTATACATCCATACCCATTTTGAAACATTTACAGAGCATATCCAACAATGCAAATATTATAAGGAACTAAATATTATAGAGCAGACTCTCTGTCTCTAAGAAACATTTTATCTTGAGAAAGAGATAAGGCACGGCCAAGTGAAAAACAATATAGCACTCAGTAACCAAATCATGATGCAAGAGGCCACATCCAGCTCATTCATCTCTGCTTATTTCTATGCCTTCCATTCAGTGGATGCTTATCAAACATTTGTTGAATGAATGATATCTTTCATTGTATAATATAAATGTATTAAAATGTTTTATAGTATTCAAATGTGTTCTGCCCAAAGCATATGCTGATACTGTGCAAATCCAACATGGACAAAATACAAACCATGATGCATTTCTCTTTGCTTAGAGCATTGATATTACTTCAAGCACACAACTTTATGTGCCCTCTTTTGCCAAGAAGAGAATATGTATAGGCTACCTGGTTGGGGATATATGTTGTCCATTGTCCTGACAAGAGAGCTTCCTAGGTAAAGCTCAGTGGTATTTTTAGTCATTTCTCACTTCAGACTCCCAGAAACATATGTGAATTGAATAAAGTTAATTGGCTCTTAAAAACATTTCTAAATATAAGGTACTGGGCCTGAAAATAGATTCAAGTTAAAGAGATAAATTCATGTCTCCCAGGGGATCATTCATTCCCTTTGGAGGAATTGTGCCTGTTTTCCAAACCGCAAGAATTATGTTAGAGTACTCTCACAGGCCAGGTCATTTTCTATGTGACCTGTACAGGCTCTTCTACTGAAATTTGTGTTTTATAGTTTCATGTTTGTATGAAAATGATTTTTAAAATGCTTGGAATCCTAAGAGAAAGACTCTGCTAACATTGCATCTAGTTGAATATCTGAAACAGGCACTAAGAAAGAATACATAAAATTAGTTAGCAATGGCTTTTTTTAGTAGACATAATCCTAAGCATTTAATATGGTTGTTTTGTGTGCCAAAAAGTATGTATATACATACATATGTATACATATTCATATACAATTGTTGCTAAGAAGTAGCAAGTTCAGATATACCACAGGTCATATGCCTCCTTCATTATCCACTATTGGGATAATTAATATTTATAGTTCTAAATTTATTATTTTTGAATAAGAATTGAATATATAATAGATATAATTTACTAATATATAGTTTGTAAAATTAGGAAAGACTCCATTTATTCATTCATTCATTCACTTTTTAACTAAAAATATTTTACTTAATAAAATTGTTTTTATACATTTTATCAACCCCATGTAATAATGGCGTTGCTAGATAAACATGGATTTCACAGCCATTCCCACAGTTGTGCAAAAATGTACTCAAACATTTGTCATTTTCTTACATTCATTCAAATATAATTATGCTTCTCAAATCCCAGTATATTCTTAGATATTGCAATGACTTTTGGGGGGGAATAAACCTAATCAAAGAGATAAAAGATCTTTACCATGAAAAACATAAAACACTGATGAAAGAAACTGAAGAGAGCCCAAAGAAATGGAAAAATATTCCATGCTCATAGTTTGGAGGAACAAGTATTGTCAAAATGTCTATACTACTCAAAGCAATCTACACATTCAATGCAAACCCTATCAAAATACCACCAGCATTTTTCACAGAGCTAGAAAAGGCAATCCTGAAATTTGTATGGAATGATAAGAGATCCCAAATAGCCAAAGCAATCTTGAAAAACAAAAGCAAAGCTGGGGACATCACATTTCCAGACTTTAAATTATAAAACAAAGCTGTAGTGATCAAAATAGTAAGGTACTGGCATGAAAACAGACACATAGATCACTGGCACAGAATAGAAAACCCAGAAATGAACTCACAACTATATGGTCAATTAGCCTTTGACAAAGCAGGAAAGAATATCCAATGGAAAAAAAGAGTTTCTTCAAGAAATGGGCTGGGAAAACTGGACAGCAACATGCAGAAGAATGAAACTCAACCCTTTTCTTATGCCATACACAAAAATAAATTCAAATGGATGAAAGACCTAAACATGAGACAGGAATTCATCAAAATCCTAGAGGAAAACACAGGCAGTAAACTTTTTGACATCTTTGACAACTTCTTACTGCATACATCTTCAGAGGCAAGGGAAACAAAAGCAAAAATGAACTGTTGGGACTTCATTAAGATAAAAAGCTTCTTGAGAACGAAGGAAACAACAAAACTAAAAGGCAACCTACAGAATGGGAGAAAATATTTGCAAATGACATATCCAATAAAGGGTTAGTATCCAAAATCTATAAAGAACTTCTTAAACTAAACACCAAAAGAATTAATAACCCATTTATAAAAGGGCAGAAGACATGAACAGATATCTTTCACTCATTCATTTTTGATTGAAGTAAGTATTAACAACATATTATGTATAAAGCAACAGGCCAGGCACTGAATTTTCAAAACATTTCAATGTTCAGTAATTGTTTTAAATACAATTATTCAAAGTATCAATGGAAGTAACTATAAAAAGTATTTTGATAGCTGAATAACAATCTGAAGAATCCACGCTTATACACTTCAGTATCTTACACAATATATTAACACTAGTTTTATTATATCGGTTGAATGTACTACTAAATGTTCTCACTTTTCAAAATCATAAATAAATGTTGACAAATGTAAAAGGTCATTAGGTGCATTGAAAACTTTCAGACTTGCTATGAAATGTGTTCTCTATGGGATATTAATTAATATCAGAGACACACATTTGATTACTATTGAGCAAGACATAAATGCTACAGGACATTGCTGCTTAAAGAGGTGTCTTGCTTTTGAAATAAGTTATAGAACAAACTGGCTTTTCTTTTTTTCTTTCCTTTTCTAAAAAAGGAGAGCTATGAAGATATTTTATCTATTTCCAATTTTACTTAAAAAAAATAGTCATCAAATAATTAGATCTTCTTTAACCTTAGAAATTCTACTTCCATAAATTTTTCTTAAGCAATAATTATGAATTTGTACAAAAAGTTACTTAACAAAAGTATGCTTCAAACACTGTTTATAATTTTAAAAATGGAGAAAAAACTAATAAATGGGAAAATTCATTCATATATAGTGTATATGTCTATTTTTTTATTCAAATTCACTCAGCCAACATAGTACATCACTAGTTTTTGATGTAGTATACAGTGATTCATTAGTTGCATATAACACCCAGTGCTCATTACATTATATACAGTATATTTATATTTGATATAATATATATGCTTACTTATATATCCACACATATATAATTTTTTAATTACAACTGGGTCTAATGATATATACCAAGAGGCAAATAATAATCTGGGATCAGTAGTAATAGTTTTCTTTCATTTTTGCTTGAGTATTCAGACTTTTCTAACTTTCTATAGAAGGCTTGTACTGTTCTTATGATGAGAAAAACATTATTTGAAACAAGGGGCACCTAGGTGGCTCAGTGGGTTAAGGTGCTGCCTTCTGCTCAGGTCATGGTCTCAGGGTCCTGGAATCGAGTCCCGCATCAGGCTCTCTGCTCAGAAGGGAACCTGCTTCCCTCTTTCTCTCTGCCTGCCTCTCTGTTTACTTGTGATCTATATCAAATAAATAAATAAAATCTTAAAAAAGAAAGCTACCAGACCATTTGTAGAAATTATTGGTGGACTTTTTTTTTTCCTTTTTCTTTTCCTGAACTGGCTGATGTGATTTCTAAAAAATGACCCATGACCCAGTAACTCAGCTTAGCCCCTGATGTTTCAATTTTAATTTACATTCTCTTTACCTATAATGAAAATATTTACTTATTTACTTGTAATGACATTGACTTTAACTTAGATTTGGAGGTCATTAATTTTAAGGCTGAAAATATCCAGCTATGACAAATTATTGCATCAAGACTCTTTGGTACATGAGAAACATTTAACAAACTGATCCTTCAGCACAGTTCTAACAAATGAAAAACTCAATGACATTTCTATTGCAGTGTAGTTTGTCCCATCAATAGAAACAACCCTTTTCTTTAATCACCAAACTATTTTCCTTTCCTAATATTCTTAGCATAAAAATTTACATATCTATCTGGCTTCCCGGGGGAATTCTACCAAACATTTAAAGAAGAATTAATTCCTATTCTCCTGAAACTGTTCCAAAAAATAGAAATGGAAGGAAAACTTCCAAATGCATTTTATGAGGCCACTTGATCCCAAAACCAGACAAGGATCCCATCAAAAAAGAGAATTACAGACCAATATCCTTGATGAACACAGATGTGAAAATTCTCACCAAAATACTAGCCAATAGGATCCAACAGTACATTAAAAGGATTATTCACCATGACCAAGTGGGATTTATTCCAGGGCAGCAAGGTTGGTTCAACATCTACAAGTCAATCAATGTGATACACTACATTAATAAAAGAAAGAACAAGAACCATATGATACTCTCAATAGATGCTGAAAAAGCATTCGACAAAGTACAGCATCCCTTCCTGATCAAAACTTTGCAAAGTGTAGGGATAGAGGGCACATTCCTCAATATTATCAAAGCCATTTATGAAAAACCCACCGCAAATATCATTCTTAATGGAGAAAAACTGAGAGCTTTTCCGCTAAGGTCAGGAACACGGCAGGGATGTCCGTTATCACCATTGCTATTCAACATAGTACTAGAAGTCCTAGTCTCAGCAATCAGACAACAAAAAGAAATTAAAGGCATCCAAATTGGCAAAGAAGAAGTCAAACTATCACTCTTTGCAGATGATATGATACTATATGTGGAAAACCCAAAAGGCTTCACTCCAAAACTGCTAGAGCTTGTACAGGAATTCAGTCAAGTGTCAGGATATAAAATCAATGCACAGAAATCAGTTGCATTTCTTTACACCAACAAGACAGAAGAAAGAGAAATCAAGGAGTCAATCCCATTTACAATTACACCCAAAACTATAAGATACCTGGGAATAAACCTAACCAAAGAGTCAAAGAATCTATACTCAGAAAACTATAAAGTACTGATGAAAGAAATTGAGGAAGACACAAAGAAATGGAAAAATGTTCCATGCTCATGGATTGGAAGAATAAATATTGTGAAAATGTCTATGCTACCTAAAGCTATCTGCACATTTAATGCAATGCCTATCAAAATCCCATCCAATTTTTTCAAATAAATGGAACAAATAATCCTAAAATTTATATGGAACCAGAAAAGACCTCGAATAGCCAAAGGAATATTGAAAAAGAAAGCCAAAGCTGGTGGCATCACAATTCCAGACTTCAAGCTCTACTACAAAGCTGTCATCATCAAGACAGTATGGTACTGGCACAAAAAGACACATAGATCAATGGAACAGAATAGAGAGCCCAGAAACAGACCCTCAACTCGATGGTCAATGAATCTTCGACAAAGCAGGAAAGAATAAAAAAAAAAAGACAGCTTCTTCAACAAATGGTGTTGGGAAAATTGGACAGCAACATGCAGAAAAATGAAATTGGACCATTTCCTTACACCACACACGAAAATAGACTCAAAATTGATGAAGAGCCTCAATGTGAGAAAGGAATCCATCACAATCCTTGAGAAGAACACAGGCAGCAACCTCTTCGACCGCAGCAACTTCTTCCTAGGAACAACGCCAAAGGCAAGGGAAGCAAGGGAAAAAATGAACTATTGGGACTTCATCAAGATCAAAAGCTTTTGCACAGCAAAGGAAACAGTCAACAAAACCAAAAGACAACTGACAGAGTGGGAAAAGATATTTGCAAATGACATATCAGATAAAGGGCTAGTATCCAAAATCTACAAAGAGCTTAGCAAACTCAACACCCAAAGAACAAATAATCCGATCAAGAAATGGGCAGAGGACATGAACAGACATTTCTGCAAAGAAGACATCCAGATGGCCAACAGACACATGAAAAATTGCTCCACATCACTGGGCATCAGGGAAATACAAATCAAAACCACAATGAGATACCACCTCACACCAGTCAGAATGGCTAAAATGAACAAGTCAGGGAATGACAGATGCTGGCGAGGATGCGGAGAAAGGGGAACCCTCCTACACTGTTGGTGGGAATGCAAGCTGGTGCAACCACTCTGGAAAACAGCATGGAGGTTCCTCAAAAAATTGAAAATAGAGCTACCTTATGACCCAGCAATTGCACTACTGGGTATCTATCCTAAAGATACAAACGTAGTGATCCAAAGGGGCACGTGTACCTGAATGTTTATAGCAGCAATGTCCACAATAGCCAAGTTATGGAAAGAACCTAGATGTCCATCAACAGATGAATGGATAAAGAAGAGGTGGTATATATATACGATGGAATACTATGCAGCCATCAAAAGAAA
The DNA here is from genome assembly GCA_003697995.1 of Taxidea taxus jeffersonii. Lineage (NCBI taxonomy): Eukaryota > Metazoa > Chordata > Mammalia > Carnivora > Mustelidae > Taxidea > Taxidea taxus. The sequence continues at coordinate 12,457 of RCUC01110203.1, forward strand.
TGAAATCTTACCATTTGCGACGACATGGATGGAACTAGAGCGTATTATGCTTAGCGAAATAAGTCAACTGGAGAAAGACAACTACCACATGATCTCCCTGATATGAGGAAGTGGAGATGCAATGGGGGTGGGGGTTAAGGGGGTAGGAAAAGAATAAATGAAACAAGATGGGATCGGGAGGGAGACAAACCAAAAGAGACTCTTAATGTCATAAAACAAACTGAGGGGGGTGGGGGGGAGGGGTGCTGGGAGAGGGTGGTGGGGTTACATTATATGTTTAAATTAAAAAAAAGAAAAAAGAAAAGTAAAAAAAAATTCACATATCTATCAATTTTCTGCCTGTAAACATAATTAACCGTCTTGAACTTTTTGCTAAACATTTTAGGGCTCTTTTTACTCACTTACTCATACCCATTAATGTTAGCATAAGATTTTATATACCTATTCTCAGTAAATCTATACCTCTACCAGGGAATACCATCCTGTTTAATACTTATGAGAAAATAGTATCATTTGAAACATAGGTAATTTATGGAACCTTTAAAACATTATAATTTGTTTTCAAAGGTCAACTTAGCTGCCTTTCTTATACCTTTTATGGATTTAAACTATAACAGTGTCACTCACATGAAAGAAAATACAAAACAGAATGCACAGTGGTCTGGTCATCCCAGGAGACCTTACTCTATCCAGGTTCTAGTAATCACTAGCCACATGGTATTTTCAAATTATATTTGTCCCTTCTCTTCTCAGAACAAAAAGAATAATAACACTCATTTATTGGAAATAAAATAGAAAAAAATTCTGAAGCATGTCTGAAAAATATATATTCATTTTTTACACCTACTATTTGAGGTCAATAATAATAATAGCAGCCTATGTAATGTAATATTATATGTAATAAATATATGTATTAAATACACTATGTAATAAATACACTAACATTAGTGTATTTATTAGCTATTCTATGCCTATTTGCTAAAGCCATTTTTCATTTTTTCATAAGAGTGAAAATAAAAAATGTTATATTTTGCCCTTCTACAATATGATAGGAACTAGGTTGAATTTTTTTTTATTTTTTATCTTATAAATTTCAATATTTTAATATAATGATTTCTCCATTCTGTAAATGAAGGTTCAAAAAAGGAGACTATATTTGAAGCCACAACTTTCTGTCTCAAATTCTCAGTCTAAAGAATGAATATAATGTGATAAATCTTAAAAAGGAAAGATATTGAGTGCTATCGGGGCTTAAGATAGGGAGACCTACTTTAATGCAGAATCTGGAAAATATTCCTAAAGGAACTGTCATTCAAGCAGAACTAAAGAATGAAATTAAGTTAACTAGGAAAAACAGGAATCGGTGGAAGCATCCTAGATATGTGGGGAAATACAGACAAGGCTCTGTGGTTGGCATAAGCATGGAAGAAGACATGACTAAACAAAGGGCAATGAGAATGAAGAAACTGAAGGAATACCTTCACCACAGAGTTTCTGTAGATCATGTTAAGGTTTTTAAGCAAAAGTGAGTTCAGTGTAGGAAGACCTAGCATTTTGGAAAAAGGTATTAACATGTTTTGTTGGTCAAAGTCTACACTTTACCAAGACTTTGACTTATCAAGACTTTTAACCCCATGTAATTGTACAGATATACCTTTTCTTATTTTACTAGAACTAAAGAAAAAAAACCTTTCTCAAATTATCAGGGAACTCACAGATACACAGATATCTAAATTTACATGTATTCACACATGATATTTCACAATTGATAATCTTACCTCTCATCTAATTTACTTCGTTAATATGACAATATGTAATCACCCCTATGATGTTCAAAATTTTCAAAATTTAACACCAACATTACCTAGTTCATAGGCTTATGATGAACAAAGGAAAAAGAGGAAAGCACATATGGTTTAAGGTCTAAGCTATACAGACAGCACTTAATTCTCCTAGCAAAGATGTGTGACAACAGGCATTAAATACTGTCAATCAGGGAAGCTCACCTGGGCCTGTTGTCCAGAGTTTTTACTGGGGACCAATCACATAGGCATAAAACACCCACGTGACTGATGCTGATTGCTCAGTCCCCAGCCCCTTATTTGAAGGTCAGTCTGATACATCATTGCTCAAGGATCCACCATAAATCAAGTTGTTAGCAAAAACTATCTGCTGCAGCCCAATGTCCAAGGTATATACAGAGATACTCTTAATAGGTAGGATATTCCTAGGGCTTAGTTGTTATCTCTAAGGAGCCAGTCAAGGGCCAGTCCTGTCTTTGGAATGTGCAAGTTCTGAACATCCTAAGCCTGATGAGTCAATCCTTTATGGCACATAGATGTTTGTTGAATACTAAGTGAAAGAAATGTGAAGAATTTTATTAAAGAAGAAAGGTAGAGTGCTTTAAGAGCATATAACAAGGGATTTAGCCTAATTTAGGGATCAGGGAATGCCTCCCTGAGGACAAGCTTAAACTCTGATCTAGAAGATAAATGGAATTTATCTAATTAAAAGATAAGGAATGTGATGAGGGAGTAGAAAGAGAGGGGACATGTCAGGGATAGCATTCCAGAAAAAGTGAATAAGTGGATTATGGAAAACCTGGAGACAATTTTATAATTTTTAAATTACTACCCACTACCTGAAAAGAACACACATTGAGGTTTATAGAGAAAACTCTGCATCAATTTCTTTCTAGATCCATCATTCAAATTTTATACCAAAAACAAAAAACTCCTTCTTCTGACCCCAACTTTTTCTTAGTTTTCTTTGGAAGTCCATACATTAAAAAATATATACATATATATTTTTTTAACTAAGATTTTCTATGTACCACACATCATGCAGGGTATTGTCAATACAGCAGTAAACCTCGGTCTTACCCTTACTGAGGCTTTTATTTGGCATGGTTCTACAAATTATGAGAGTATAAAGGAAAGGAAAAAAGTATAAATGGGAATGATAAGTGGAACCCAATGTATCTCATTTAGAAGGGTAGCAAGGAAATCCTCCCCAAGGAATAATATTTGAACTGAGATCTGAAAGACACTGGAATGAGGCAGATAAAACACAACCATAATGGGGAGCAGTATTGCAAAAGATATCTAGCCCATGGGAAGACCCAGAGTGGGAAATAATTTGATGTGCCCAGGGGCAGGGAAAAAAAGCTAGTATTTGAGGGGTATAGTAATATAGGAGGAAGACTGGGCCAAGGTACAGGTGAATTAGAAAATAAGGACCAAATCATGGAAATTCTTCTGGGCTATGATAAGACTATACCTTTAATTTGAACTGCAGCACCAGAGTACAGCTCTTGAACCATTCACAGTCTTTTTGGAAAGAGCCCCTAACAGTTATTGGTTATAGCCATCCATGAGTCTTACCTCTTCCTGTTTTGATTCTTCAACAAAAGACACTCATATATATGCATATCACAGACTTTGTACTTTCAGAGAAAGAGCAGGCTAAGCCATATTGTAAAACCTCCAAAAGCTTTGGGACAAAGAGAGATCCTGAGTTTACATGAGGTCATTCTTTGAGTCAGAGCCCCAGTAAAGTCAGATATTCACCCTGGCAAATTTATAACCTCACCTAAAATTTCCCTCCTCATCGCATACTTACCAGCTCCTAGCCCTGTATCCATCAGTGTGCTGTCACCCAATAAAAAAAAATTTAGTGGGGCGCCTGGGTGGCTCAGTGGGTTAAGCCGCTGCCTTCGGCTCAGGTCATGATCTCAGGGTCCTGGGATCGAGTCCCTCATCGGGCTCTCTGCTCAGCAGAGTCTGCCTGCCTCTCTACCTACTTGTGATCTCTCTCTCTCTCTCTCTCTGTCAAATAAATAAATAAAATCTTTAAAAAAAAATTTAGTGGGCCTTTAATATATACCTATGCATTGGAGAAATTGAAAAACTGCAAAAGAACTATACCCTGGTCTTAAGCAGCTTAAACATACTAGGCATAGAAATTATCTCAGGTTCAAGCCCAGAATACAGCAAAAGTCACAGGCTGAGACACAATAAGATTCAAAGGAGATGAGAATGGAATGGGATCAGACATTGCTCCTTGGAAGGAATATTTTTTTAAAGATTTTATTTATTTATTTGACAGATAGAGATCACAAGTAGGCAGAGAGGCAGGCAGAGAGGGGAGGGGGGGAGCAGGCTCCCTGCTGAGCAGAGAGCCTGATGAGGGGCTTGATCCCAGGATCCTGGGATCATGACATGAGTGGAAGGCAGAGGTTTTAACCCACTGAGCCACCCAGGCACCCCTTGGAAGGAATATTTTAACTGCAACCCAACTATCGCATAGTTTCCACAAAAACTAAGTAATATGTAAATATTTTAAGAAAATTGGCTAGAAGCTCTTCAAAGCTATAGATGGAAAATAAGACGTATTGGTTGATTTTAATTTCTACTGGTGCAGGCCAAGCTCCTGCTTCCCTCTACATATGCTGAAAACAGTTTGAAAGTTCCCCTTCCCCACATGAGACAACATACACACAGTATATTCTGTCTGTCATTAAAGTAGTCTGAGTATGGCTTTAGAGGACAGCCAAGCAGGGAAATTAAGTTGTACCCAGAAAAACTCAAATTATATAATGCCAAAAATGATGGAAATATTTTACATTTGCAAAGCTTTCAAATATGATTTCAAGGAGCCCAAAGAAAAAAGTTTCATGGACCTCATCACAAAAGAGGGAAAAGCTCACTGAAAGTTCTCTGAATGAACAAGTAATCAAGGATGGTGATCAAGAGGTTCAAACTGCCTACAGGTGAGTCTCTGTGGTGCTGCTATTACATTTACCCTAAACAAAAGAAGAGACAAAGCTTGTGTTCTTTATATTCAAAAAGCAAAGTGTTTTAGAATGACATTGTGACAGGTTAAATCTATCATGCTCTATTTGAAGGAATAATAAGAGAGCTCCCTGGGACGCCTGGGTGGCTCGGTTGGTTGAGCAGCTGCCTTCGGCTCGGGTCATAATCCCACCGTCCTGGGATCCAGTCCCACATCGGGCTCCTTGCTCAGCGGGGAGCCTTCTTCTCCCTCTGCCTCTGCCTGCCACTCTGTCTGCCTGTGCTCGCTCTCTCTCTCTAACAAATAAATAAAATAAAATCTTTAAAAAATAATAATAATAAGAGAGCTCCCTAACAGAGAAAGAGTTTGGCAACACTGAAAAAAACATTAAAAATTCAGTTCCTCTCATTTATATTTGCTGCAGAATGAGAATTTCTTTCCTTTTCCTAGACTTCCTTGTTTTGCCTCCCCTACATGCTCATTACCCCTCAGTAAGTTTTGGTAATCAGAGTAGCAGAGCAGAGAGTCTCTTAGAATAATGACACACCTATTTCTCATTTATTTAATAAATATTTCCTAAGCACTTGTTAAGTGCTGGGAATTCCATAAGGAGCCAACCAAGTCCTGCCCACATGCAGTTATTTTCATGAACATTACTCTCTAGATCTTTCATCAAAATTATTTTATGAAAACTGTATTATCCAAAGAAAAGTTTGTTTGTCTTTATATTTTACTCTAAGGAATACCAAAAACCTGAAGTGTCATCCCCCAACACATGGTAATACCTCTCCAGCATGGAACTGGGACCCCCAGTAAGATAGAAGAGGACAAAATGAGCAAGGGGTTGTGAAAAACAGAAAACTATCAGACGAAGAAGGGGAACCTGCGGTACCTATTCAACAAGGAACAACAAAAATTTTAATCAAAAATTAAGACTTGTATGTACCATTTTCTTTGGGTAATGATTTCTATCAAAACCCTCCCATCCATAAGAATTACTCTAGGGTTTATATTTGAAGAATTCATTTTTTTTCTTCCCCCAACCCTTTCACAGAAGAAGGTCCTTATTAGGGCAAAGTAGAGGGGTATCTGATATTAGCAAGAGAAATTTTGTTTCTTATATAAATGCTCCAATCTAAAAAAATCTAAGTCCTTTGCAATTGATGTTCAGGATCCTGATCCTTTAAGAATCAAGTGTGATCTCAGGGAAAAAGCAAATGAGAAAAAAAGTGAGAGGAGGAAGAGAACCCTGAGCCATGTACCCTTCTGTTCTCACTATGAAGTGAGCACTGTGCTGGGTCCTCAAGGAGCTTGATACCTAGTCTCTTTTCACAAAAGGCCCACATTATGAGGAGTTGTATTATACAACATGGTTCTCACCCATGGGGAACAGCCATAAAAAGAAGACACAAGCTGCAAAAGGAAAGGTTTCTTCTGTTTTGTCAAAAACAGAGAGCAAGCGTCCTACAAACAGAGTTGCAGGAAGAAAATCATGGCTGTGGTAATATCAGCACACACCTAGGTAGAGATGTGGAGGATCCCAAAGTATGTTAAAGGTAGAGCAAGCCCTTCAGTCTTGCTGCATTGTTGGATAGCAGTAGAATTTTCTGGGCGTGAGACCAGAAGATATAATTGGATTTCAAGGTTTGGAAAAGTATGTGAGGAAAGGAAACACCTTAAATGCCCAGAAGAGAAGCCAGAACTTGCTTGAGCAGGAAATGTAAAATCAACCTAAATTTTGTTATTAGAACAATGATGTCAGGATTAATAATTTCCGTGGGAAGGACAATTTGCTATTTCTAAATTCACTGGGGGTGAGATAGGAGTACTTTAATCAGAGAAAAACTTACTACCTTTATATAGGTAATCTGAGAAAGAATTTTACATTCATTGTTCAGTAACTTCCTCTAGGACCAAATTAGAACATGGTGGGAAAATGTTACTACAATAAGAAGGAAAAAGCTGTTTGTGTTTAATAAGAGCCTGATGCTATTTATCTGAGAATAAAATTTTCCCAAATGAGCTAATATGAAGTGTAGCAGATCTTTAGCTGTACCATTAGATAAATCTAAATGACATGAGGAATTCCTAATAACCAACCCAGCAGGGCAAGGAACTCCTCCTTGAAACTGTATCATGCTAAGAACACAGTCTTTGGAGTAAGAGAGGACTGCATGAGTTGTGTGATCTTGGGCAAGCCACTTATTCTCTGAGTGTCATGCATTTAGAAAGGCAATTATATATTTACTGAGCATTAGCTATGGATCAGGCCTCATGCAAGCTACTAGAATACAATAAACAGAAAGATATCATCCCTAACTTCCTAGAGTTTATACTCTTGTGGGGATGTTTTTTAACGTGGGTATAAACAAACAATGTATTTTATTAAAAGCAGGTTTTACAAAACCTATATTATAGGTTGTCATGAAGATTACACAAAATACTGCCTATAAATCCCTCCATTGACATAGTAATACACACTGAATAAGTTTTAATTATCATTATTAGTGACACTGTAGGCTTCAGGAAGTTGCTTTTGTATAAGCGATGTGCAAATGCAAATTTTTGTGGCAGTCTAATAAAGTCAAGTAAAAAATGATTTCAAAAAAATGATTTCAAAGCAATCAGAACCATGGTTTCTAACAGGGATACCATAAGTACAATGGAATGGATACTGTGCAAAAAAAAATATGTTTTGTTATTTTTAAATGGCACTATTATGGCAGACATCATTCCTCTTATGTGAGAAAGAGGTTTGCCATCCAATCACAGAATCAAATCTACTTTAATGGTCACTGGCTACTTTGAACAAAAGAAAAGCAACAGTCATGTTGATTGCACTTCAAGAGGATCAGATCATTAAAATAACTGAAAGAGCAATTTACTCTCAGGACAAGAATCCTGTGCTAATAATATTTCACTAACTATGAAAGACATCCATGGGAATGAGTCTGTATTAAAGAAAAGACCAGTAAAATTCACAAAGACTCTCTTTTCTGAAAGTATGCAATCAGAAGATATATTAAGATAGAGTGGAAAAAAATTTTTTAAGAAACTGCATTTTCCAAAAATGAAAAGAGCAGTTAAAACATTTAAAAATTGAGGGGGGAAGGTGATAGGGAGAGGATGGTGGTGTTATGGACATTGGGGAGGGTATGTGCTATGGTGAATGCTGTGAAGAGTGTAAACCTGGCGATTCACAGACCTGTACCCCTGGGGCTAATAATACATTATATGTTTTAATAAAAAATAATAAAATTTTTTAAAAAGATTTAAAAATTGAATAATTTTATTAAACTGTGGACTTCTGGATGTCAAGTCCCAGAACTTCCTTTGTATTTGCTGATCTAGTATCTATACACAACAAAACTTCAGAAAATACTTGCTGGATACACTGAACTTTCTAGACTTTGTAAACATTGCTATATATCTTGACAGGTCAATAACAAAAGATGAAAACATTGCATAGTCATTCATTATGCAAAGGCCTTACCTGCTACACCAGGGTTTAATTAACAAGCCAAGTATTTCAGCTAAATACCATCTGACATGATATGGAAGTAAGTTTGTACCACTTCTTCATATTCTTTCTCATTCCTTACTAATCATTTTCCACTGTCAGCTGTTAACCATGGGCCACCACAGAATCCAGTCTGAGCCTCCACTGCAGTTCCCTATGTTTCATCTTCAAATGGTACTTAAAATAATTTGATTTGACCTCCTGATGCTCTCAGCATCATAGAAGTTCTACCTGAAAGAGGAAGAGCTCTGAAAGAATAGTTTGCTGAACAATGTCATAAAAGGAATTGTCCCAAAAGACATTCAAGAATTGATTAGTTTCCAGACATTTCCACAGAACCCAAAATAATAGTTCTAAGTACATGTTCCACCAGAGTATTTTCACACTGAACACTTAGCATGGTGTCTGAAACATAACCTAAGCCACCATCAGCAGTAACTTGGACCATTGCAATAGCCTTTTATTATGGTTTTTTTTTGCTTCCATTCCTGCCTCTACAACTCATTTACCACTCAGTGGCTAGAGTTATCATTATAAAAGTTAAACCAAATGACGCTGCTCTCCTGTGTAAAATGTTCCAATGCTTTCACTGCACTTGGAATTGACCCATAATCCAAACTGTGATCTTCAAAGCCCCATAGGATCTGGTCCACACAGACCTCCCTAATCCAACTCATACTAAGTACTCAGGTTCATGATATGCCTAAACACCAGGCTTCTTTCTATTCCTTGGTTTCACCAAGTGTCCCCCTTTTTTCAAACCTTTGCATCTGCTTTTTCCTCTGACAGGATAACCTGCCCCAAGATTTTTCTGATGAGTATCTTCTTATTCACCTCAGTTCTCTGTCACTTGCTCAAAGAGGACTATTGTCAACAACCAATCTAAAGGAGCTGCTACTCCTAGAAGTCACTATTTCATCTCCCTCTCCTATTTTAGTCACATATTTATCACTGTCTAAAATGATTCTCTTAAAGTATTTGCTTTCCTATTGATTAGCTATCTATTCAGCAAGTCTACACCTATGATATACAATGTCCATTAGTGTATGCTTAAATGTTTAGAAGTTATAAATCTGCTTAATAAAATATATGTTCTTACCTTGATAAAAATAGTAATGAAAGGTCAAGTTCAAATTTAGAGTTCTGGGATTCCTTGATATTGTCTACCAGAATATGACAGTATGGGAGAAGGGGTCAGATCTTGGCCCAGGGCCTCCCCTCTTGTCATCCCAACTCCTTGACATTATCTCACTGATTAAAGAGCCTCCTGTTCATGTATGAGACACACCAGCCCATTCATCCATGTCCCATTTATAGTTCCATCTCCTGACGACTTCTCATACATAGAGGGGAGCACCACAGTGTCATAATACTCTGTCTTTAAAAGAATGGATCCAGTAGCAGAAGTGAGTTCAAGGTGGTCTGGCCAAGGAATTCAAGATGCCAATTATTTGGATTATAGTCTTGAAATATGGGCAAATGAGCAGCTTCCCTAGGCCATTCAGACTCCCTGGTCACTGGGAAGAGATGTACCATAAAGGGCCAAAATGTGTTCCTCTTACACATAAGGTCAAGTACAGGGGCCTGCTTTCCTGGATTTCAGAGAGGTATTGCAGTCTAAACCCTACCCATCCCAATCAGAATGCAAGTACCACAGGAGCAAGTCTATTTTTGTTTTTTGTGTTTTCTACACAAAACAGTTCCAGTATATGCTAAATAAATACTTGTTGAATAAATATATAATTGGCACTCAAATGTTTATGAAAAGAATATAATGTTTTAATCTCAAAATATTCTTGCAAATGTCTAAATACTTCTACCCTCATCTTTTTTTAGTGCAATAACTTGAGTATAAGCAGGGAAAAAAAGACGAGTTCTGGTTCACATACCAGCTGTCAGAAATAAAAAATAAGAACTCAAAACAGTCAGGTATTTAAGAATAGAGGATTATTTAATGCTATACACCAGATTACATTCCACAGAATATACATTTTTTGTAGCCTTAATTTTTTAGAGGAGTTTTAGGTTCATAATTTGAGATAATATAAAATTTTGTGCTCTTCAGGTAACACAGGAGAAAATGAGAAATTTAAGATCCACACCTCTTCACCAATAATGATAGGGAACCCGTATGTCAAAACAGGTCGAGGATAGGAGAACAGATTGTTATGTAGGCTAGTAAGCTAATCCTGGATCCTTCTATCAGAGGCCCACCGCTCCTGTTGGAAAACCCAGAATCAACAAAAAGACTGAGGCGCTAGAGGCAATTTGAGATCTGCTACTGGACCTCTCAAAGTCTACCAGATGGTCTCTTTACACTGGGTGAAAACTTTCCCTCAAAGGTAATGGCTATCAAAAAAATAAATAAAAATAAAAATACTTTTTTAAAATGATAGTTATCAAAGAATAAACTTAGTTTCCCACTGTCATCAAGTTTTTCTAAAAGAAAATAAACAAAAAAAATACAAAAAATAAAAAAAAATCATTGCCTCAAATTCAAAAGAATGTCAATGGCCAATCATATGGCAGAAGAACCATAGTAATAGCAATAATCATGGTTAACATATATTGATTTCAGTTTCTCAAAGCCATGAACTCTTGCCTTCCCCAGAGCTTTCTCCCTAACCCAAGATACCATCAGCCCTCACCTGGCCCACAGCAGTAGCCTCTCCCCTTAGGTCTTCCAGTATCTACTTCTTTTCTTCTTCTCATTGTAACCAGTTAAAATGCAAACATACTCATCACCAATAATACTCTATCCTTCTTCAAATGTTTCAGTGCTTCCAAAAAATGTGAAAAAAAAATCAGATTCTTGTAACATAGTCTAAAGGTTTTATATAGGGGCATCTGGGTGACTCAGTTGATTAAGTGGCTTCCTTCAGCTCAGGTCATGGTCTCGGAGTCCTGGGAGCCCTGAGGCTCCTGGCCCAGCAGGGAATCTGCTTATTTCTTGCTGTCTGCCCCTCATCCCTGCTTGTGTGCTCTCTCACTCTGCTCTCTTTCAAATAAATAAAATCAATCCTTTAAAAAAAAAAGAAGTAAAAAAAATAAAATAAAATACTCTATATATTCACCCTTCTACTAATGTCTCCAGCCTCATCACACATCACTCTTCTCTCATCCCCTGGTCTCCAGTCACACTGACCTGAACTCTGTTCCTCTGCTCCCTGCTGATACAGCACTTTTGCATGTCTTACTCTCCATATGGTGAAATCTCTCCTCTCTCCCCCATCTTCCCTTGGCCAACTTCTATTCATTTATGAGATCTATCTCTAAAGCTATCCTCAAGGAAATTTTCCTGATCTTTTAGACTGACAAATTAATTCAAAGTTACAAAACTGTATTGCTTTATTTCATAGCCCTTATCACAGTTAAAATCGCA
>RCUC01110207.1:0-20902 GCA_003697995.1 Taxidea taxus jeffersonii
TTGGGGACAGGAGCGCGGCGTCCCCTGTCCCCACCTCAGGGCCCCCGAGAGGGCGTCGCGCCCGGGGACCGCACCCGCGCCGGGACGTGGCGCCCGCAGAGGCGTGCCCGGGGCTGGGCGGGGACCGCTGCCCGCCGGACGCCGGGTCCCCGCCGCGGCCCCGCTGGTCTTTCCCGGACGTGACCGGCTCGGCGCCCCGGGCCACACGCCAGGCAGCGGGGGAAGTGGGGGGGACGCCCGGCGGGCGCCGGGGCCGAGTGGGGCCGTGCGGGCAGCGCGCCGAGCCGAGCGCCGGGAGGAAGGGCGGCCGCGGCCACCGGTGGGGACCCGGAGTGCGTGCGACACGCGCCTTCTCTGCCCGGCTCCCCGCCCCCACCGTCCGCAAAGCTGCTCTGTGTCTAGCGGATCCCCGCGTCGGGGCTGCCAATTGTTTTCCTCCCAGACTGGCTGGCTCGGTGCAATTTCCAGACGCCTCTTTGGGACCGGCCTGGGGGGGCGGGGAGGGACCTGTTTCCGGGCAGCCAGACACAGAACCTGGCCTCTGCCCTCCTCTCCTTTGATCCTCCTAGGCCATCCTGGCCGGCGCAGTGTGGCAGGGACAGCGACCCCATTTCGCAGGTGGCAAAACTGAGGGGAGAAGGGACTTGGCCAGCACATCACCAGAATTTAAAGGGACAGAACTAACAACCAGAGAACTCCTGTCCCTAACTGTTATTCCCCGGGGTGAGGCTCTGGGCTCAGAAGAGAACCTGCCAATCTCCCTCTTTCTCTGTCTTCTGGTCTGGGGAGGAAAGGACAGTCTTAAGGATCACCAAGCATGAGGGAGGGAGGACCGAGGTCCTGGATCCTGTTCTGGGCTCCCCGCCCTCCTTTTATAGGAGGACACCACCACCCCCATCTGTCTCCCAGGCTCCACCTTTCCCTGCTTCACTCAGGATTGGAGGCTAAGAACAAACACTCCTATTTTCTCTTTAATAAATCTTATTACAGGTGGCCTGAGCCTTGTGGAACTTGGGCCTTAGTTTCCCATCTATGTAAGAGAGAAGCCTTCCAGCCCTGATATTCCTGGATACTTCCTCTGCAAGCAACAGCCTCCCATAGAAGTTAAGTGTTCTTCCTTTTCTCTGTATCACATAGGAGTGATACATAGGAGTACGCAATAAAAGGTTATTAAATAAGCATAAAGGCATAGCTTTGCCTGTCCCTCTCTCCTAACAAATTCCTAATAATGACCAAAGCAACAGGAGAAAATAAGTGGGGTTATCAACCCTTTCCAAGTCTCTTGGCATCCGCTTGTGTGATAAGGAGCAGGCGGCCACCTCCCCAGGCTGTTGGGGGGTGGCAGAAGACCTAGACGATCCTAACGTTGGTCGCCCTGATAAGGGGATCCGGAGCACAGCTGGAATGGAAAAGGCGGAGTCTAAGCTAAGCTGTCAGGTGCTGGTGGCCAGGTGCTGTGGCTGTGGCAGCGCCCCTCTGCCTGGCGGAGGAGGGGGGGCATCGGGGAGTCTTCTCAGGGGGGCGCATCTGAGGCGCAAGGGTGGAAACACACTGGAGGAGCAAGACCCGGGTTTTGCCTTGGAGGGATTGACATTGGAGGGCCCCCGAACAGCCCAGCCCGCAGGTTAGCACCAAGCCTGGAGGCAGTTGTTATGAAGTATCTGTCTTGGGAGCTGGGCGGGGGGGGGCACCTCTACTTGTTCGTTGCGTGGGCTTGTGTGTTCTGCTGCTTTGACACCTCTGCCATCATTGGCAGCTCCTTGCAGGGAAACATGTGCCACCCCTCTCCGCCCACCTTTTGCTCCGCCTGAGGGAGAGGTTGGTTGGGTGACTTCCCCACCCCTCTCTCAAGATCCCTGGGTCACTCTGTCCTCCCAGAGGCCTCAGGAACAAGTTTGCTGGCTTTCCCTGTGGTTCAGCTTCAGTCTGCAGGGGTGTCGGTTTCTTAACTTGTACTTGAACCATGCTTTCAGTGTTCTAAATTTGTTTTTCAAATACACTCACATTTACTTATCCACGTATGTGGTGCAACTACACAGGCACATGGTACAAAATTCGAGAATACAGTGGGAGTAAGTCTTCCTGCCGGCCCCACCTTCAAGCCTCCCAGTTCCCCTCCCCAGAGCTGACCGCCCTTACTGGTTCCTTACATATCCTTCCAGAAATCATTCCCTGGTAGGAGTTTTTTATAAAAAGCAGTGTTTGTCAAGACCTGGTGTGCAGAGTCACAATCACCAAAGTAGCTGCTCCCCAGTCACAAACATTATAGTCAGAAAATACTGCTTTGAGGGATGGGACAGCTACCGTCCTGTGGTTGGAGAAATATTTCCATATGTGCCTCCTATTTCTAGATGAGGAGGCTGAGGGCAGACCTGGTCAGATAATGCCAGCTCTGGAGCCAAGGTTTCTTTCTTTTTTTTTTTTTAAAGATCATATTTATTTATGTGTGAGAGAGAGCACAAGTCAGGGGAGCTGCAAGCAGAGGGAGAAGCAGTGGTGCGGGGCTCGATCCCAGGACCCGGGGATCATGACCTGAGCCCAAGGCAGAGGCTTAACCCACTGAGCCACCCAGGCACCCCAGAAACAAGGTTTCTATCACTTTCAGCTATATCCATGTTTTGCAGAGTGCGTGCGCATGCGTGTCATATGTGTGCGTATGTGTCCTTAGAAGGAAATCCTCTTTTGAAATGAAACCATCCCTGGAAACACACATGTAAAATAAATAAAAGCAAGTTCCTCCCCGTGTAGGAATGGGAGTGGGGGAGAGGGAACTCACTGAGTCTCCCCCGCCTTACGGTCACTCCTGGGACACCTCATTTGGACCCAGGGGTTGAAAGACCACAGTCTCCATTTGTGGGACATCCTAGAGGTGACAGGATTTTAGCACGCAGGTGGTCAAGTCCCGAGTGGGGGAAAGGAATCAGAAATTCCAGCTCAACTCTCCTAATGTGAGCCCCGGATTCCCTTCCCTCCACCCCATGCTTGATAACCTCCAGCCTTCCTCACATCCCTCAAGCCCATGGGAGGGAGGGCTGGTGTGCACAGAAGGCTGCTTGGAGCCCATGCGTCCCCAGGAGGAGAGCTGGCCGGCTTTGAGCATCTACATCTGAATCAATTCAAGCGTATTTACGGAGATCTCTGTGGTGCCCAGGGCAATAAACTCCAAGCAATTGAATATGAGTCTAGCCCCTCCCACTGGGGCTTCAGTCTGGCTGGAGGGAGAAGACACAGAAAAGTGATAAGGACTTTAGGCCGGGCTGTGCTGGGGGAGGGGTAAAGGCAGGTGGGCGGGCAGGTGAGTCTTTCTTGGATGAAGGGGAGTGGGAAAGGCAGAAGGTGGGCCGGGGCTCGGCAGGAACTCTGCCTTCCCGGGGAAGCTCTGCCACTCTCCCTGGAGATGTGAGATGAGGTCAGAGTCAAAGAAAGAGCAAATCGGGACCTGAACCCTTAATCCAGCTTAATTAAACTAACTGGCTTGAGGGACTTGAGTTAGAATTTAGGAAAATCTGGGCGCCCAGGTGGCTCAGTCAGTTGAGCGTCTGCCTTTGGCTCACTCAGGTCATGATCCCCGAGTCCTGGGATCGAGTCCCTTGTTGGGCTCCCTGCTCAGTGGGGAGCCTGCTTCTCCCACTCCCTCTGCCTGCTCCTCCCCGCTGCTTGTGCTCTCTCTGTGAAATAAATAAATAAAATCTTAAAAAAAAGAATTTAGGAAAATCTTCACAGCAGTAAACTTCCATCCTTCAAACCTGCTTCCCTCTGGACAATACCTCTATCTTCCCAGCCACCACCCCACTCAATTCCATGCTAACTCGCCCCTGGCCTCCTGCTGCTTGTTTCCTCCGCTGCTGGAAGGCTCTTCCCCAGCTGTCTGCGCTGCTGGATCCCTCATGCGCCCCACACCTCATCCGTGAGGCTTCCAACTGCCCTTGATTAAGGATTATCCCTCCCTCCCTCTCAGTACCCTTCCCGCCCCCTCAATTCCCTGTAACACACAACGCCTTCTGGAACTCGGTATATTTACTTGTTGGTTGCCTCTCCCATTAGATGTGAGCTCCATGAGCGCAAAACTGTGCCCCTGGTGCATAGAATAGTTCCAGATACATAGTAGGTGTGCAGTAAACATTCACACAGGAACGAGTAAATGCCGGAGGGATTCCATCTTGGTTATTCTCCATGGAATGCTCCCTAGGATAGATATACTCATGCTGGCCAGGAGCTGTGATTTTGTGGACAGTGGTAGGAGCCAGCCACATCTGGTGCAATTTCACCTAGCGACGACCAGTCCTAACAGCTTGATCATAACCCTCACCAGGACAGGGGCCAAGTAGATGTTGAAGCTCCCAGGCCCTGGGAGGCGGGGGAGGGGAAGACCTGACCTTGGAAAGGGACTGCCGCAGGGCTAGGGCTGAGCTATGAGGCAGGTGGAAGGTGTGGTTCCCCACTCCCTGCGTGGTGCTTTGGAGAGAGGAGGCAGTCAGGCCTGAGGGGAGCCTTGGTGAGGATGCCAGACAGGTGTCACCTCCTTTTCCGGGACTCAGTCCCCTTAACCTGCCCTTGGCTCCGCAGATGATTCAGCAAGTTCTAGTCTCTGAGGTTCCTTGCGGCACTTCCCCTGGGGCAGACCAGAGGATCTTACACGACATTAAGTAACCCACAGGGCCGGGCATGAGGCTCAGAAAGCCAGCAGGAGTAGCCTGGGGACAAGCGTCATCCAGTCCAAACCTCTGTCTCTGTATGGAGACCCCCCAGCCCAGGAAACAGCTGGTGGTGCTGGGAACTTGGGGTTTGGGGGGGACAGTCCTCAGCATCAGCACCTTGGGTACAGCAGTAGAGGAATACAGTTCCAAGGCACCAAATCACCAGTAAATACATAAATAAATAATAATAAATTTTTTTAATGCAGGTGTGCCTTCCTTTAAGCCACAACCTATAGGAAAACTGAATATCTACCAAGGATAAACAAAGGGGCGATTCCTCATTTTACTTTAATTTTTTATAAAGTTTTTATTTATGTGATCTCTACACCCAAGGTAGGGCTTGAACTAATGACCTTGAGACCAAGAGCCACATGCTCTACCAACTGAGCTAACCAGGCAGGCATCCCTGAATCCTCATTTTTTTAATTTAAGATTTTATTTATTTATTTGACAGACAGAGATCACAAGTAGGTAGAGAGGCAGGCAGAGAGAGAGGAGGAAGCAGGCTCCCTGCGGAGCAGAGAGCCCAATGCCAATGCGCCAATGCGGGGCTCGATCCCAGGACCCGGGGATCAGGACCTGAGGGGAAGGCAGAGGCTTTAACCCACTAAGCCACCCAGGCGCCCCTGAATCCTCATTTTAAAGGAGGACGTTCTAGGGGGCACTAGGGTAGCTCAGTGCATTAAGCATCCAACTCTTGATTTCAGCTCAGAGCATAATCTCAGGGTCATGAGATCAAGCCTTGCATTGGGCTCCACGCTGAGTGCGGTGTCTGCTTGAAATTTTCTGTCTTCCTCTCTTCTGCCCCTCCCCCCCAATAAATAAATAAAATCTTTTTAAAAATTAAGTAAAGGGGGGTGCACCTGGGTGGCTCAGTGGATTAAAGACTCTGCCTTTGGCTCAGGTCATGATCCCAGAGTCCTGGGATCGAGCCCCACATAGGGTTCTCTGCTCAGCAGGGAGCCTGCTTCCCACCCTCCACCCCCACCCCACCTACTGTGATCTCTGTCTATCAAATAAATAATAAAATAAAATATTTTTAAAAAATTAAAAATGAAGTAAAGGGGGAGCACCTGGGTGGCTCAGTAGTTTAGCATCTGCCTTCAGCTCAGGTCATGATCCCGGGATCCTGGGGTGGAGTCCCACATCAGGCCCCCTGCTCAGCGGGGAGCCAGCTTCTCCCTCTCCTACTCCCCCTGTTTGTGTTCCTCTCTCTCTTGGTCTCCCTCTGTGTCAAACAAATAAATAAAAGCTTTTAAAAAATAAAACAGGGGCGCCTGGGTGGCTCAGCGGGTTAAAGCCGCTGCCTTCGGCTCGGGTCATGATCCCAGGGTCGTGGGATCGAGCCCCGCATCAGGCTCTCTGCTCTGCGGACAGCCTGCTTCCTCCTCTCTCTCTGCCTCTCTGCCTACTTGTGATCTCTATCAAATAAATAAATAAAAATCTTTAAAAAAAAAAATAAAACAAAATAGGGGCGCCTGGGTGGCTCAGTGGGTTAAGCCTCTGCCTTCGGCTCAGGTCATGATCCCAGAGTCATGGGATCGAGCCCCACATTGGGCTCTCTGCTCAGCAGGGAGCCTGCTTCCCCCTCTCTCTCTGCCTGCCTCTCTGCCTACTTGTGATCTCTGTCTGTCAAATAAATAAATAAAATCGTTAAAAATAAATAAATAAAACAAAATAAAAAATTAAGCAAAGGAAGATGTTGTGAGCTCCCCTAGTGAACTGGAAATCATTGCCTTTGTAAGTACTGGGCTTTCACATCCTAATCACTTGAAATGTGGCACCTTCCAGTTTACAGTCTGCCTTAAAAAATACGAATACTTTCACATGTAGATATTCTCATTAGCTTTGCTGAGGACCCTCTGAGTTACCTACAATGATCCCCATTTTACAGATAAAGAAACGGAGGCAGTGGGTAGGTCACACACTTCAGCCAGGCCTTCCAAACTGCAGCTCTCCCCAGCACACCATGCTGTCCCCGTGTGATCCCTACAGCTCTGGAGGCTGGTCCAGAGCAAGAAGCTGTGATCCATGAGAAAGAGGAGAAAACTGAGCCCAGGAGACAAAGGTTTCCAACAGCCTCCCTGACTCAGCTCGAGCTTTGAAGTCAGACAAACCTAGGCTTACGTCTTAAGTTTATCACTCACTAGCCCTATTTGGCCCATACTTGACCTCAGTGGGCCTCAGGTTCCTCATCTATAAAATGGGTCTCATAATACCTACGTCACGGGGAGCCATGAGGGAGACCTGATGTACGCTGCCGTTCAGAGCACGGCCTGACCCAGCCGCTGTGATGATGCCTGCCATTCTTGTTATTTTTTTTTAAAGATTTTATTTATTTATTTGTCAGAGAGAGAGACAGAGAGCTAAAGCAGAGGGAGAAGCAGGCTCCCCACTGAGCAAGGAGCCCAAGGTGGGGCTTGATCCCAGGACCCTGAGATCATGACCTGAACTGACAGTGGATGCTTAACCGACTGAGCCACCCAAGCGTCCCCATCCTAGTTCTTTTTACAGGGTCTCTCGCTCATTTCTGTGAAAAATCCTCTCTTCCAGGGGCAGGCAAGGCCCTCTCCCTTAGCCCAGCCTTGCCCTCCGTTCATGGCCCTCACCCCTTCCAGAAGGTCACCCGGGTGGGTTCTCTCCCAAATCCCAGGAGCCTCCCTGCCACCCGCCCGGGGGCCACCCCACCTCTGCCTGCGGCCGGGCCCAGAGCTCGGTCAGGTCTGGCCAGCCGCCAGTGCTTCCCTGGTACGATGCCCGGCCACTCCCTCTGGGCCCTTCTATTCCGGGAGCTGTAATTTACACAGCCTTCCCCGCCCCAGTTGCTATCTGTGGCAGCAGTCCCCGTCCCCATGGGCTTTGACCACCCCCTCCTAGACCGCCTTTTCATAAACAGCTCCCAGGCTGCCCTGTTATCTTGGGTTCCATGGCTCTGGGGAGGAGGCCCCGCCACCCAGAAGATACAAATAACCCCTCAATCCGGGGGGCAGCCGGCCCAGTGTGGACAGTGGTGGAATGGAACCCTCATCCACAAGAGCCCAATATAGCAGCCCTTGGAACCTGACCCTGAAGTCTACTGAGGTGCGGTAGGGACGCTGAAGAGAGAAGAGCCTGCCATTATCCCCCCAGCGCTCTGAGAACTGGGTTGGCCTGGGCTGCACTCTCCCTCAAGGCCCCTGCTTGGCCACAGGGCCACGAGAAGAAGGAGGAGCAGTCAGTAACAGCAACAAAAGTGACCTCTCTAAAACACAGATATGATTGTGTCCATCCTGAGCTCCAAACCTTCCGTGGTTCCCCAGGACCCTTAGGGATGAAGCTCATGAGACCCTCCACCTTCTGCTCTTTCTACCACCTCTCTCTCTCGCCTCAGGACCTTTGCATAAAGCTTTCTCTCTGCCTGGATAGAGTTTTCCTCTTCCTCTAGCTCCTACTCATACTGCAGGTCTTGGCTTAGAAGTCACTTCTTGGGGCACTTGGGTGGCTCCCTTGGCTAAGCGTTTGCCTTTGACTCAGGTCATGATCCCAGGGTCCTGGGATCGAGCACTGGGTAGGGCTCCCTGCTCAGCGGGGAGCCTGCTTCTCCCTCTCCCTCTGCCTCTGCCCCTACCCCCACCTGTGCTGTTTCTTTCTGTCTCGAATAAATACATAAAATCTTTAAAAAAGAAGAAGAAGTCGTTGTCACTTTTCATGGAACCTTCCCCTGACATCCACACACCTATACACTCCTCTCTGGTCCTCCCCTTGAACTGCCATGGGTGTCCTTCCTATGTTTACCAGAATCACAGGCCCCCACTGATACACCTGTCTATCTCCCCAGGAGACTAGAAGCATCCCAGAGCAGGAACTCTGTCTTGCTTACATTGTTTCTCCAGCACCAAGCCCAGTCCTGACATACAGTAGGTTTAAGAAAAATTTGTTGAAAGAATGCACAAATGAATAAATGAACAGTTTCTCTGCCCCTCGGGGGATGAGTGGGGCTCTTGGAGAGCTCGTTGCAACTTGTGCCCTTCATTCTCCCAGAAATCCCCATCTTCAGCTCCTGTGTTTGTGTCCTCTACCTATCACTTCAGGCTCACTGCCCTGATCTCTGGAAAATACGGTTGCTATGGCCATGGCCTGCTTGGGAAGCCCTGAGAGGCTCTGAGGACGTACTGTATGTAGGACAAGGCAGGCACCCCTGGGTTGAGGGGGAGGAGGGCACAGAAAGAGGCAGCCCTCAGGTCTTACCGAGCAATACATCTGTTACCAAGAGGCAAGGCGGGTGTGCGTATCAAGTTGGCAGCTTTGGGCACCTCTGCTAGGACATAGAAACACCCTTCATATCTTGCTTGCTCCAAACAGGTAAATGGCAAAGAATAACCTACAATTACAGCAACAGGATGGAGCTGGATGATTCTACCAGTTAGCCCCATACATTATTAGAGGACTTCTGAAATTGGAGTATTTCTTTCTTTCTTTCTTTCTTTTTTTTTTTTTGAAATTGGAGTATTTCTGTGTCCCGATTGCACTTCCTCCATCACTTCTCTCGTCCTGCAGTCTCACTTGGATTTGCCCCAGGTCACCTGGCCCGACTGAAGGCTGGGGAGATCTGTCACTGCAGTTATTTCCACCTCCTGAGAACATGAGACCCAGTTCTAGGACTATAGCCACAGAGCCAAGGCCAAGGGCCCAAGCCTTTTAAGGAGAGAACCAGAGAGCAGTGGGGGCCCAGCATGCCACCTCCCCACTCCTGAAGGCCATGGGATGAAATGGTCAAAGACAGGGCTGGTGAAGATAATCAATCTAGTAGCCAAAAAGACAAAGTCTGCGCTGGGTAGGTGACATGATCTAGATGTGCTTCCACCCCAGGGCCTTTGCACGTGCTGTTCGTGCTGCCTGAAGTTCTTTCCCCTCAGATTTCTACAAGGCTCACTCCCTCAGGTCTTTGCTTAACTGGCCCCTTGTCAGTCAGACTTTCCCTAGCCATCCTTTTTAAAGCAAAACTCCCTTGCCTGCTCCCTGCACCATTTCCCTACTTTATTTGTCTCCATAGCACTTCCTGCTATCTGACATACTGGGTTCTTTCCCTCTCCCCCCACTCCCTTCCTTCCTTCCTTCCTTCCACTGGCTGCCTCCTTTAATAGAATGTGAGAACCATGGCAATTGTGTTTACAGATGTATCTCTGGTCTCTCTTGCTATGTAAGAGATGACCCTAAAAATTCAGCAGCTTCAAACTAGTGTGTATTATCTCCACAGTGTCTGGGAGCCAAGAGTCCTATCAAGATTATTGTCATCTCAGAGCCTGACCCGGGCTCGGGGGCTGTACCCAGACTCACTCGAGTGGTTGTTGATGGGCCTCAGGTCTGCCTTGGCTGCTGGCTCAAGGCTTAAGCTCCTTGCCTTGGCCAGGGCTGTCCACAGCGGGGCAGCTGAGGGGGAGCAAGAGAGTGAGAGAGCGCTCCTGTGTCTCAACCAAGCGCAGTCTGTCATAACCCACACTGGAAGAGCCCTGCCCCTCGCCATGGGCCACGCACATTCACCCTGACACAGTATTGGGAGGGGGGGGATCTGCCAGAGGGTGTGGACACTAGGATGGGGGCCTCATCAGAGCCATTTTGGAGGCCGGCTACCAAGCCCCCACACATCCCCAGCATATAGAAGATGCTCAAGAAATTGTAGAAAGAGAGAGAGAGAGAGAAAGAAGGAAGGAAGGAAGGAGAGAGAAAGAAAGAAAGAAAGAAAGAAAGAAAGAAAGAAAGAAAGAGAGGTAGGGAGGAAGGAAGGAAGGAAGAAGGAATGACTCCCGCAGAATGCATCTAGGCTTTGTTCCCAAAAGGGGCTAGTAGGAGCCCCATCCCAAAGGATCTTAAACACACTGAGCTCTCCTCGACCCCCATCCCACGTCCACATCTGCCTCTTCCAGGCCTTGGGCAAGTTCCTGCACTCAGAGGCTGTTGTGGGATTTAATAAGACTAGGAGGATGTTAACCAGCTAGAATTTAAATACAAATTTTTAAAAAGTGTGGGGAGGGGCGAGGAGGGAGACATCACAGAGTCTGACACACTCAAGCCCTCAGCAAATGTCACCCCCATGGGCGGTGTTGTGTGTTACTCATATTGGAGAGAAAGAACCAAAACCAAAGCAGCTTCCTGGAGTCAGGAGTTGTGGAGCTGGGGATGTTGGGTATAGGCGTGTGCGTGTGCACATGCATGTGTGTTTCCATGGGGTTCCCTTCCCAAAGCCGTGGCTGAGAGCCACTGTCCCAGGACAGCGGGGCCAGTGGATGACTCATGTGGTCCAGACACCAGGTTCATCTCTTGGGCCAGAGATGGTCACGTGCTGGGGCCTCAGTCACCCGAACGGGCAGGGCAGGCTGATGAGCCCGTGGGCTGCTGTCCATTTATACTGAGTTAGCCTGTATGACACAAGTGGTTTTTAAACATTTCGCAGAGAGGGGAGGGAAGGAGAAGTGGTGTTAGAGAACCTTCTGAAAGTTGACATGAAAAATGCACATTTATATGTAAACTCAAAAAAGTATCTCCAGCAAGCTCAGGCCCTTCACACGTGGACCACTGTTCCAGAGTGCTCGACTAGGGCCCCCACGGAGGCAAGACTGGAGCCTGTGTCTCCTAAAGAAATGAATGCATGCATGCCTACATGGATGGACGAATAAAAAAAGAACAAAAGCCCCAGGATCTTGGTAGCTTTGCTGGCAGGCAGGGCATCTTCTCCCCCTCATGCAACAGCTGCCTCAGAAAAACTGGCTGGTTTCAAAAGAGCTGCATTCAAGCATTGCCTTGGCCACCTTGCACTTGTCCCCTGACCTCTCTCCACTTCACTTTCCTCATCAGGAAAAAAAAATGTGAATTACAGACAGTGTTTTGTAAATTACAAAGCCTACTGAACACACAAGGGACTCTCGCTTTGGTTGGACTCTTATTCTAAGGGTGCATTTTCTCCAGCTTCCAACAGCACAGACCTGCCTGGGGGATGGGAAGGCTCCTCCTTGGGGCCTGTTGCTCAGGGGAAGCTGAGCTGCCAGCCCTTCCTTCGTTAGCATATCTCCAGTCAGATGTCCCAGGTTAAGCTGGGTTGCTTGTAAGCATTCCCAGCCTAAGGCCACCCCCCAACCTGAGTAGCTGAGACTGAGTCTTATAATCATTCAAGCAACAAATGTTTTTTGAGCAGCTACTCCAGACCAGGGCCTGCGCCAGGTGCTGGGGACATCATGGGAGCAAACCCACTCTGGTCCCCATCATCATGGAGCTGATAGTCTAAGGGAAAAAGATTTTAATCAGTCAGCCAGGAAGAGCCCAGGGTGCTGTGGAGGTGTGTAGTAAAAGAGGGAGGGTGCCTGGGCAGGACAAGTTTCCTTTTAGAAGTGGCAGATGAGGGGCACCTGGGTGGCTCAGTGGGTTAAAGCCTCTGCCTTTGGCTCAGGTCATGATCCCAGGGTCCTGGAATCGAGCCCCGCATCCAGCATCCATCGGGTTCTCTGCTCAGCGGGAAGTCTGCTTCCTCCTATCTCTCTCTGCCTGCCTCTCTGCCTACTTGTGATCTCTGTCAAATAAATAAATAAAAAATCTTAATAAAAAAAAAAAAAAAAAAGAAGTGACAGATGAGCCGAACCCTGAACTCAGTGGGATGGATGCAGTGGGAAGCATGCTGGAAAGAGGCCATGGCGAGTGCAAAGGGCCCGTGGCAGCACATCTGAAAGTCTGAAAGAAGGCTATTACACAGTGAGTGGGAGAGGGATGCAAGAAGTAACTAGGGACAGTCACGAGGCAGGCAGAGACCAAATCACCTTGTCCTCTTTAATGGGACATTTGCAAAAAAAACAGAGGAAATGGCATGACAGATTTCAAGTCTCGGGAAGCCGTTACATAGAAGGAGGGTGCCTTAGAAGCCAAAGGAGAGGAACTATCCCAACAAGTGGGATTTGAGTCAGACTATAAGGACTTCCTGGCCCAACGGGGACCCTAGGGTGGGGAGGGGGTGACTTTCTCAACCACCTGCCGTGGTTGTCTAGCACGTAGCAGAAAGGATGTCTACGCATTCACCTCTTGACCCAGTTCCCTCTGCCACATGACTCCCCATCCTCGCTGTTTACTGAGGGGGGACAGTGGGCAACTCTGTCTGGGTGAGTCTGTTGTGGGAAAGGGGCTGGCCTGGGGGAGGCAGGGAGGGAAAGACGAAGGGGTGGGATGAAGGCTGTTTTGGAGTATCTCCAGCCTGCTCAGGGGATATGGAAAAAGAAGGGAGGGGAAGCCAGCAGTGGGAGGGCGGGACAAGGAGGTGAGGTGGGGCAGGGAAGGAGAATGGTCAGGATGGGGCATTTTGGGAAGGGGGAGATGTGACCCCTAGATTATGAGCCTCCTCCTTATCTCGGAAGCACCTCAGTCAGGTCCCAGTTGCTTAACCTGCTGAAGTCCAAGACAGAGCCGTCCTGGGCAGAGCAGGCTGACAGCTGTCTGACACTCTTTTGGGGAAGGCTGTTCACTTACCTCTCTGGCTCCTCTCCCTCTAGATAGTAAATTCCCTGAGGCCAGGGTCTGAGTCTCCTTCAGTGTCTTATCTCCCAGTGCCTGACCCAGGTAACAGTTGTCCAATGAAGGATGGCCCAAATGAGTACTGTATTGTAGGGAGGACCTGGGGAGCAGGAGCCCATCCACAGCCACTGACGGGCCGCAGCTCTGAAAGTCTGAACCTCCATCTGTGTTATTGCCAGATTCTTCTGAGCACCGGGGTGGGGGTGAGGCAGCCTCTTCCTATCCAGGGGGTGAGGCAAGCCTCTTCCTATCCACAGAAGGGCAGCTCAAAACCTTGGAGGCTGGCCATGGGACGATCTGGTTAACAATGGACCTCTGAGGGGCCCCTGGGTGGCTCAGATAGTTAAGCATCTGTCTTTGGCTCAGGTCAGAATCTCCAGGTCCTGGGATCTGGCCCCATGTGGGGCTCCCAGCTCAGTGGGGAGTCTGCTTCTCCCTCCTCCTCTGCCTCTCCCCCTGCTTGTGCTCTCTCTCTCCATCTCTGTCTCTGTATCTCTCTAAAATGAATAAATAAATCTTTTAAAAAAATGGAATTCTGGGGCACCTGGGTGGCTAAGTGGGGTTAAGCATCTGCCTTCAGGTCATGATCCCAGCGTCCTGGGATGGAGCCCTGCATCAGGCTCCTTACTCCGCAGGGAGCCTGTTTCTCCTGCACTCCCAGCTCCTGTTCCCTCTCTCTCTGTCAAATAAATAAAATATTTAAAACAAAACAAAACAATGGAACTCTGCTGCAGGGATGCAAATTCTGTTTCTGCCACTTCTGAGCTCTGGGACCTTGGACAATTTACATACCAACTATGCCTCATTTTTCTCATCTGTAAAGTGGAGGAACGAATCGATCCTAGGGCTGATGTGAGAATGAAGCGAGCGGAGCACTTAGAACACTGCTTGGCACACAGGAAGCCCTCCATCAAGGCCAAGGACTGCTGTCTCGGAAGGAGATGAGAGCCCTGAAAAGTGCCTAGGCACCAGCACAACCCAGGGCACCTAGCACAGAACTGGCAGAACTGCCCAAACGGGCCCTCCTGGTGGCTCTGGCACTGAGCCCACCTGCACAGGTCCCCAGGTCACTGAAGGCCCTCAGCCGCCTCCAGACAGAGAAGTGCAGGCCTCCACAGTGGAGCTGATGACTGCAGCCACTTGCGACACAGCGGCCTTGGGCAAGGCACTTTCTTAATGTCCCCAAGCTTCTGCTTTCTCATATGTAAAAATGAGAATACTAAAATCCACCAGCCAGGGCTGCTATGGGGATGATGTTCCAGGCACTGAAGTCCTCCCTCCCTCCCCAAGATGGTGTTGGGAGCAACCAGACCATGTGCCACTCCCCTTCTGCCACTGCTCCTCCCCCCACCAGGCCTGTCGGAGAGGCAGAGTCCCCCATCCTGATTCCTGGTCTCCAGGGCTCTATTGCCAAAACCTTAGGAGAGAGTCGCACCCTCTTTGTCAAGGCCAACTGGATAGCCCCATCCCTGGCCACCTGAATCAGGCTTCCCCTGACACTCCTGTCTCTGTCTCCTCAGATGACCCCCTGTCCCCGCAAGCTCTGGGCCAGATTGACTGACGAGTTCTCAGGTGAACCCTGCAGGAAAGAGAGGAAGCTCTGCTGGTGCTGGGCAGAGCCTCACCCTGCTGAGCACGGGAATGGGGTGAGGTGAGAGGGAGGATTCCCCTTCCCTTTCTGTCCGCCTCTTTAGACACGGAGCTGATCATTCCAACTTGTCCCACTGCCCAGCTGTGCTCACTGGCACAATGAGAGGCGCAGGTTTAAGAGAGACAGGATTGTGTCTAGAAACCTTGCGCCTAGAGGGAACTGGGAGTTTCTAGATTTATTCCACAGATGTACCTTGCGAAGAGCTCCTGGGGCTCTGATACACCCAGGGCTGGAAGGCAGAGGTGGCCAGTAAGGACTGGCTTTGGCCACAACAGAAAGTTACCCGCCCGCCCCACCCTCAGCCCCCATGGTGATTTTGGAATCCACTGAAAGGATGTTAATCTAATCATCAGGGTCAGAATCTGAATCTAGTACCTCCTTGGGGGCATGGGACTCTGGGCAAGTCACTTGATCTCTCTGAGCCTCAGTTTCCCTGCTGGAAAAGGGGGATAATCCTGGAGCGACCAGTTAGTGAGAAGATGAAATGAGACAAACGGAGTGCTAGGTCCAGCCCAACACAGCAGAAGACGTGTTTCATTCAATAACGAACAGCCAAGGCCCACTGTATGCAGCAGAACACTAATGCATAAGGCAAGTGTGGTCTCTGCCCTCCTGTTGGTGACAGCAGAGAAGGGATGGCAGATGCTGAAGGAGGGGACCCGTGTGGGGTAAAGGTTAAGTTGACCAGGCTGGGGGACACCTGGGTGTCATGATCATGTCTCAGGTCATGATCCCAGGGTGCTGGGATCGAGCCCCTCATCTGGCTCCCTGCTCAGTGGGGAGCCTGCTTCTCCCTCTGCCTACCCCTCCCCCTGCTTGTGCACCTGCTCTCTCTCTGACAAATTAAAAAACAAAAAAGGCAACCAGGCTGGAAGCTCTACCATTCACCTGCTGGATGGCCAAGCTCACCCCTTCGTGCCTTGATTTCCCATCAGCAAAAGGAGCCATGCACCACAGAGTGGTGAGGATTCCGTGAGCTGACCCACGGAAATATACCAACAGCATTTCCCATGTACTCTGGTGGCACACGTGGGTATAATTAAAGGAACTTCAAGACCTGGACAGAGGCCGGGCTCCCCCAGCAAGTGGGGGAGCCACTTGCTGTTCCTGAGGAGAGAAGTGCCTGAGAAACATCAGGGGTGCTGCAGAGCCAGAAGAGAGGGTGGGCAGTGTTGACAGGGATGTGAGCAGCAAGCCAGTGAAGGAGCTGGGGCGCTGGAAGTTAAGGTCAAGGGTTTTTAAGCAGCTCCAAGGCCTCCGTTCTCCTTTGTACATGCAGAAACGCAGCACACCCTTGTCCTGTCCACACTAGTGCCCTGCACAGGGTCATTCCTTGCTGACCCTTGTTCCATCGCTGGTTTCCAGAGCCACCGGCTGCCAGATCACACAGGGCCTCCCCACCCGCCCGCCGGCTCTCCTGGACGAGTGGAGCAGGGGGAGATTCAGACCCAGGCCTGGGAACGCCTGCACTCTGCACCCACACAGCTCCTTTGTGACCCCGAGGGCCACACGCGCCTATGTTTGAACTCAGGCAAATAGTTTCTCCGGTTGTGAATATTCCACGGCAAGCGTAGCAACCTCGTACAGGGCCCTGTTCATAGTACGTTCCCAGTATATATAAGTTTTGGGTCTCTGCTGTAGAACAGAAGCTTCTCCTCAACCATCCGGCTGCAGGGCAGACGGAGCTGGGGGGGGGGGGGGGACTGGGTTGGGAGGAAGGGAGACGCAGGGGAGTGTGACTTTCGAAGCAGGAGAAAAAGTGGGTTTTTTAATTTACAACACCACTTGCAAAGGGCAAACAGTTGGGTCCTTAAATCAGTGTTTACGGGGGTGGGGTGTGGAAGTGCCCCTTCCCTAGCGATCCCCTGTAACCCGTAAGCGAGGAAGGGTCCCAAGAGGCGAGGTGCCGCGACTCCGCGCGGAGGGCATAGCCAGGCGTACATGGGGGAGGCATTGCTTTCCCTGGGCTGGGTCCAACGGTGCCTACCGCTCGGCTTAGGATCGAAGAAGGGAATGGGGGCTGACGGTAGGAGTGCATTTCTGCAAATTTCAGGGCTCAGCGCCCTGAAGGCACAGCCCTGACACTTCTGGGTGTGTGGGCGGGGTCTCACGCAGAGCCCCGCAGCCTCTCCAGCGAGGGTGCCCCCCACCCACGCTCCTCCGGAGGGATGCGCTCCATCTGCCCTCTCCTCCCCTCTCTCCCTGCGCGCAACCCTACCTTCGCTGGAGCTCTGGGAGCCTGGGGGGGCGGCCTGGAGGCGTGCCCCGCAGGCGGCCCGCCCCTTTGATGTGCGCCGGTGCCGCTGTGATTGGACAGTCGCTTGTGACGTGGGGGGACTGCGGTGGGCCCGGGTGCTGCGGCAGCCGCAGCGCCCGCCGCGGCTCGGGCTCCGGCTCCCGGGCATTTAAAGGGGACGCGGCGGCGGCCCGGGGGGGATGGGGGGCAGGTGGAGGGGACGGCCCAGACGCACATCATCCACGGCCCCTCGGAACTGGAGGGACTCGTGAGCTGGAGCCCAGAAATCCGGGGGTGGATAAGACACCGCGTCCCCTCCAATTCCCGTAAGCACCCCTTGCCCCATCCTGCGCCCAAATACCTCAGCTAGCCCCTCTCCTCACTTTACACTACAAACTAAGCCGGGACAGACCTCTGCCGCCGCCGCTCCCCACGTGAGTCCTGGGCTCCCCGAGGTAGGGGAGGGCTGGGGTCCCAGTGTGGGGTGGGGGCTATGTGGAGTTTGAGGGCGCTCCTTCACGTGTGTCAGTGGGGGAGTCCCTGGAGCGGAGAAATGAGCCTTCCTCCTTTCTCCTACCCCAGGAACGAGGAGCCGAGATATTCCTCTGTCCCTGACTCAGGCAAAGCGAAGGAATCTGTGCCCCCTTGCTCCCCGCCACCCACGAGTCCCCTGGGCTCCCCGAGCTGTGCACCCCCCCCCCCACTGCCCCGCATTGGAGCGAAGCACCCGCCAGCTGGGGGTGTGCCAGGATGCCTGCTTTCCAGCCACCTCTAAAAATATCTATCCCCCCAATCCACCGGCAGCTGCCGCCTCCCTGTGTACGGAGGATCCCCTTCCAGCTTGTCCATCCAGGCGGGGCAGGCCCAGAGAGGACTCCTGGTCCCAGCTTCTTCACTGACACCAGGGCTCCAGGTCCTCAGGGCCAGCTTACTCACAGCCCAAGGGGGTCTCCAGGACAAGAGGGGGAGCTCTGGCTGCAACTCCACCAAGGGGCACCAGGGACTCCTAAATTCTAATCCTGCAACTGATGTTCTGTGACCTCCTGGGATGTTAGCTTGACCTCTCTGGGCCTCCACTTGTCCTATTTGCTGCTGGTGGTGGTTAGAAGGAAGAGACCATGTTCACCATGGGAATACAGTCTTGGAGATGAAGAAAACTTCAGCTTAGTTGTGGGATCCAGTTCCTAGTGATTGATAGAGAAGATCTGGTTTTGGGCAGGGGGCTTTAACTATGGCATCTGCAGGGCCCTCACTCCCCACCTCCATCCCTACCCTCCACATTTCCTGGGGAAAACTTTCCCTGAACTTTCCTGTGGGCTCCCCATCCCCTCGGGGCAGGGGAGGACTTTGAAACTGTTTTTCCCTCCCCCATCCCCATTCCCACAAATGTCATCTAAAGCATTTTTGTCAAAGGCAGGAGGAAACAAGGAGGAATCCAGTGATCTGATGTGGAATCAGGGAGGCAAGCACTGCTTTTAAGTGGGACTAGAATATGGACTCCCTGCTGGCCCAGAGAAACTCCTCTCTCCTCTCTCTGCTCTAGCCATCTAGAGAAGCTCAGAGATCCTGTCCCCCTTTTCTCTGAGGGACTCTTTTTGGTGACCACAAAAGGATTTGGTCACTTAGGACAAAGCTGCCAGAGGTGAGTAAATTTACTGAATGTCTTGAGTCCCAGATGCCAGTGGGGCCTGGGGGGCCACTGATTACTCTGGGGTAAGGGCGGGGTGTCACCACAGCTTTCTCTTTCTGGGGGAAGAAACTCAGGATGCCTGGCTTTCTGCTCTGGGCCTAAAAGAAACAAGGGCAACTCACTAAACAACAAATGTTGAACCGATTTCCGTCAATAGTATTATTAGATTAAAAAAAAAACTGTGTTTTTTGCTTTAATGATTGAGAAGTTTTGGGACATGATCGAAAGTCAGTAGACGATTCCACCAAATTTTTAGAAAAGAAAAGAAAAACAAGGGCAAAATCAGGAGGCCCTTTTCTGTGGGATGAAAGTTGGTCTCTGGGTGGCTGCTTCAAGAGCCTGTGTATCTTTCTATCTCCCACTCCCTTTTCCCAGAGCCCTGCTCTAATCTGTGTGTGCCGAGGGGCTGCTTGCTTTTATCACAGAACTGGCGTCCCCTGGCCTTTCCCCTCAAATTCGCTGGACCTAGGAGCAGACATGGTCTATCTGGCAGGATCCTGGAAGTTTGGAACTCCCTCCGGAGAGGGCCTGGGAAGAGCCTTCCTATCCTCCAAAACATGCCATTCCAGTGTCACCATGTTTTCTCTCCCGTCCTCTCCATCTCCTTGACCTCTCCCCTAGCCCCCACCTTTTTCTGTCCCCCTTCCCCATTCAGCTTTGGCTGAAAAGTTTTTTCCAGGAAGAGCCGGAGACCCACCTCCATCCATATCAAAAGGGCTCAACACACCTCTGGTTGGGGCGTGGCAGCTCCAAGGGTGGCAGAGGCCCGCCCTCTCACCAGGGCTCTGTTCTGGGAGGTCTCAATCTCTATCTCCAGGGCCCACAGCTGCTCCCTGAGGGTCTGGTATAGTCTGGGAAGAGTGTCACCTTGACAAAGTCAGGGGTTTCCAGTGTCATCTGCTGTGACCACCAGAGGGCAGCAACCAGCCAGGACTTTGCTCAATTCCCTGTCTGGTCTCCTGGTTCTCAGTATCTTTCCAGATCTGTCCCAGATGCTTCTAGTCTCTCATTCAACCCCAAGGTGAGGGGCAGGGATGGGGCATGGGGAGGCCCTGGGAGCTGGAGGTGGTGTCCTCTGTAGCTGAGTGGGTGAAACCCCCACGAAGGCAATCCCTGTTCCCAAAGCCACACAGCAAAGCCCCGCAGAAATTTCAAATTGACTTCTGGCTGATTGCTGGTCTCTGAAAGCACCAGGGAGGCCAGTCCCAGATCGTCTGGAATGCTCAGGGGTCCCAGCCCCCAGCTGTGGTACAGTAAGCCCGCCATTTGCCCTTTTCCCTTTAAGGGCAGAGAGCATCCAAGGCTGTGGCCAGGTGCTGATGAAGCAGGTCTCCCCGGGGACACCGCACAGCCTCCTTAACCTCTCTGGGCCCTTCTCATCTGCTGAATTCATGCGATTGCAATTGAGCAGTGGGAGAACATGCATGCTGGTGATGTGTAAACCCTGACACGGGAAAGGGGCCAGGATCATTCTGGAGAGAAAAACCACTGGTCTCAGACCCTAAGTTCCAGTTTTGAGATCTGTCTTTGCCACTTACCTTTGAGTAAGTCGGCTGACTTCACTGGGTCTCCAGTTACTATCACCTGTAACCTCTCGAATGTCACAGGGGATTGGTAGGGGGTTACCTCGCAAAGGTTTTGCCCTCTGTGAGCCCGGTGCTTATCTGAGGGGTTTTTACTGAGCTCCTGGGAGTGGCTCCTGGGACTCAGCTGAGGAGACAGAATCAGGTGGGCATTAGTGATGGGCACAAGGCTAGCTGCTGGTGCCCTCCAACAGACCCCGTGTGGTTGTCAGGAGCTCTGGACGACGGCTGGAGGCCAACGGAGTCTCTGCAGGTGGCGCCCAGGGTGATGCAGTGACAATGAGCGGGTGTTTTCCAGTCGCTGGCCTCCGATGCCTGTCTAGGGTAAGTGGGTACCTCCAGGGGTCTCTGAGGCTAAGGCCTCAACCCCCTTCCCATCACGGGGTGGAAGGCGCCCTCTCCAGCCCCTTTTAGGCATACCCTCATCTCTACCGGGCCTCCACTAATCTCTAGAAGCTTCCATCCCAGGTGTGGGGTCCTGATGCTTTTACAACCTCAACTCCAGGGATCCTGAGC
>RCUC01110208.1:0-23814 GCA_003697995.1 Taxidea taxus jeffersonii
GGGGGGGGCGGGGGGCAGGCCCAGACTGGCAGAGGAGCGTAAGAGGCGGCACCACCCGCCTGCCTGCAGCTCTGGGACCAGGCTCCTGTTCTCTGCCAGGGCCAGAATCCATGTCCAGCTGCAGACCCCCACCCGTCCCCCCGCCCAATCCCCTCCAGGAACGGCCGGCCAACCCTGTCACCGCTGCTGAGGCAACGCCAAGGGAGAAGAGACGCTCGGCAGAGGACCCCAGAAAGGAGGAAGGAGCGCGCTCCCTCCCACGGGAAGGACAGATGTGGGGCTCATGAAAGGGACGCAGAGAGAGGCGCGGGGCTGCCGGGGCAGAGCGGGGGCGCGGCTGGGTGAGAGAGGCTCCCAGGAGGGAGCTCACCAGACCACCGGAGGTCCGCCGCGACGTCGGGAGCTGGAGGCGCCGGGGAGCGGGCCCGGGAGGGGGCGCGCAGTTTGGCCCGAGGGTCCCGAGCTGAAACTCAACACCCGCCTTTGGAGGGATCGTCCTCCTTTCTCCTCCGCCCCTTCCCTTCCCCTCCCTTTTCCCCTCCCTCCTTTCTTTTAATCCCCAGGACTGAGCCCTGCGCGGCGGCGGAGAGGGCCCGAGGGGTGGAGGAAGGAGCTACCCTGAGAGGGTGTCGGGAGCCCGGGAAGGGGAGGGAAGGGGAGCCGCGCGCGCGGGGACTGAGCCCGAAGGCCACGCGCGACCCCCGGAGCCTTCGCAGCCCCCTCAGTGTCCCCCCCACTCCGGGCCCCCCTCCAGGCGAGTCTGGACCCTGGCCCCTGTTCCTCCTTCGCCTTCTCTTTGCTGCTTCCTTTGCTTTGTGGCCTTTCTCTCCGTCCCCAGAGCCACCTGGGAGCTGCCCCCGAGCTCCAGAGCGCGCCGAGGGGCCCTGCGGAGGGTGCGCGTGAGCGGGCCGAGGGGTGGCGGCGCGCGGGTGGGCCCCGCGGCGGCTTGGGGAAGGCAGTTCCCCACCTTCGGGCCGAGCCCGCGTGCGGGGAGCGAGGTTCCGTCGCGGCGCCCCTGAGCCCCCGGCGTGCAGAGGGCGAGTGTGCGTGAATGTGAACCCGCCTCACCGCCGGGCGTGCGAGTGTCTGGGCCGAGCGCAGCTCCACGGGCTACGCAGCCCCACAGCCACGCTCTCAGCCCTCCCGCACCAACCTGGCCTCCCTCAGCCAACTTGGGCGAGTCTGAAAAGGGGCGAACATCTCCGTGCTAGCTCGCCCCACCTCCTCGCAGCTGGGCCGCCGCAGGGCCCCGGGTCGCCCCGACCACAGCTCTGGGAGCACCGGTCTCCGCCGCGGCCCCATCTGGGGACGGTTGGCCCCTGAACTCGCCCGTCCAGCCCAACCGCCCGGGCGGCTTCTCCCAGCCCTCGGGGCCGTCCTGAGCGGCCCGGCGAGGCGTCGAGCGCGGCCCCGGCCCCCGCCTGCTCGCCTGCCCCGACTCTGGGAGGGAGCTTTTGGCCCATGCGAACCCCGGGTCCCTCAGCGGCCTAGGGCGGGCGGCTCCGGCGGCCTGGCCAACCCCGTGGCCCCCGGGACGGCACAGAGCGCGCGCCCTTGGATGAGGTCCCGCAGCGACGCCCCGGCCCGCCCCGCTCCTCCTCCTGCCCGGCCAAGCTGCCTCCCATTTGGGGAGTTTTGTGGGTTTTCTTTCTCCTCCAACCTCCGCGGAGGCCACGACTCAGGCGCTGCAGCCGGGGGCCGCCTCCATGGTGCGGGGCGGCCGCTGGTGAAATCAGCGAAACCGAGCTTGGCCTGGACCAGGCCGCGCGGGAGGCCAAGGCCATGGCCATAGCCACGTCGGTGAGTCCACCAGGGAGAGGAGGCTGCGGGCCATAGGCCTCCACGGCCTGCCCTGCACTCCTGTCACTTTTATTTCTGCCTTCTCTTTGTCTTTCTCCCTGGGCCCTTTCTCCTCCGAGAGGCTGTATCCTCACCCTCCCCCCATCCCCTACTTTTTATTCCCTCTCTCTCACTCCCCTTCCCTAGCTCCTTCTGGGTCTAGGTTCCCCCTTCTCCCCTCCCCCTCCCCATTCTCCTCTTTTTCTTTCTAGAGGCTGCCCCTGGATAGAGGGGAGGGGGCAAGCCTAGCCCGAGACCTATCTGCTGTTTTAGGGGCGGTAACAGATGGCCACCGGTGGTTGGCAGGGGCTTGTGATTGGGAGGCAAGTAAAAAGGTTGGGAGGGGGTGAAGGAACGGAGGTGGCTACAGGAAAATAGGAGAGGCCAAAGAGGCCCTTCTGTAGAGGAAGGATGGAGGAAAGGGGGGAAATAAAGCAAAAGAGGGAGATCAGGCCCAGAGAGAGAGAAAATAGAGGGAGGAGGA
Source organism: Taxidea taxus jeffersonii (assembly GCA_003697995.1). Lineage (NCBI taxonomy): Eukaryota > Metazoa > Chordata > Mammalia > Carnivora > Mustelidae > Taxidea > Taxidea taxus. Next base: position 2,324 of record RCUC01110208.1, read on the forward strand.
GAGGTGATGTCAGCCAGCCTCTGGCCACTTTCCGGGGACTGGGGACAAAGGGAGGAGACAGCTGGCATGATGGGAGGGAGGGAGGAGGCCTCCCAGAAAGCATGTGGCCCACTGCCACCCCCCAGTTAAGGCAGCCACTCCCTCACAAGTCAGCTGGGCCCCTGAGGAGAGGGTAGAGCAGGGTGGCCACACCCATCATCAATCAGTCTATCAACAACTCTGGCCTGGGTTCCTGAAATCGTGAGGCCCAGAGGTTTGGCCCATTGGACAGAATTCAAACTTTAACACTAGGAGGAGCTCTCCACAGCCCACCTCTGCTTTCTGCCCTGCACACCTTAGAGTTTGAGTCCAAGCAACTCTGTCCCCTTTCCACCCTTCCCTAGACCCTGTGATTTCTGGGGAAAGCGAGGCTGCCTCTTGCTTTCTGGTGCCTTCCAAATGGGTACTCTGGGCAGGAGGACTGTGAGGCTGGAAAGACGAGAAGCATGGCTCCTGACATCCTCCCATACCCCTCAAGGACAAGTTCAGTTTTCACTCCTCAGACCAAACTCATTTTAGCTCCTCAGTCTGTATGATGGTGAGAAGACCTGAACTCAGAGCCTGGAGAGGGGGAGGTCCTGAAAACAGGGAGGGGTACTCTGACATAAAGATGCTGGCTCAAGGCTAGCTTAGGTCAGCTGGTCAGCTTTGCAGTCCCAGGAGGTAGATTTTTCTTTTTACCTAGAGGTGGGAGGTGGCATTCACGTTCATCAAATTCATAGGATCCTAATAGCAGCTAATATTTGTTGAGCATATATGTGGGTCCTAAGCTTTGTCCTGGTTGTTTGATGCATTATCTCCTCCAGTCCTCACCATAACCCTGTGAAGATAGTGCTGTTATTATCCAGAAATTGATATTTGGATATGGCCATGGAACTCTACAAAGGAGGAAACGGAAGGCTTGGGAAGGTCAAACAACCTGCCCAAAGTCACGCAGTTAGAAAGGGACAGAGCCAGGACTCAAGCCCCGGTCTGTCTGTCTCAGAACTGTGCTCTTCACCCCCCGCCTAACCCAAAACACTAATTTCTAATTAACAATTAGAAAAGTGCTGAAGTAACCAGGAATTTGTGCCATCTGGTTAGAATGTTTTCTTTATGTGGGAGAATATCCTTTAGAAGCCAAAATATAATCAGAAAATGGCTTGATGAGTGTGGAACCAGGCAAGAGGAAAAGTCCGTTTGTTGTTAAAATCACCCAGCCATGAGGGCTGGATCCCCTCTCCACGCAAGGGAAATGCCCATGAAAGGAACATGCACTCTTCCTGCCTGAGCCGGGCCTCCTTCTTTCCAGGGTCTGGGACCAAATGCACCCCTGCCAGAGACCTTTAGCTTGAGATGTTCTACTGAATTAGTGCACATGGATTACCTGCTCGGTGATGCCTAACTCCTGCTGTCCACCACCATCACCTGGGAGCCCGCCAGCAGGCGTGGTCACCTGGCAAGCACAACCCAATCAGAACATGTTCCAATATAGTGAGTGGTGGAAGCCTGATTCTACCAAAGGCAACATGAGACTGGAGCCCCATGAGAGCTGAATAGCAAAGGGAAATCGGGTATAATGAAGACTTAATATGTGCTTGAGTCACGTTTGAGTCATGGACTCTACCTAACCAAGAGGTTAAGTCAGTGAAGAAGAAGGAAGAAGAACCTCATGTTTGTGATTGTGGAGAAACAGTAGGGGGTGACTGAGAGCACTGGCTCTGGAGTCAAACAGCCTGGGGTTCGAGTCACTTCTACCAGTGGCACCAGCTCTCTGTTGGGTGCAGAGTCCTACCCTCTCTGTCCCAACCGCCTTTCCAAATGGGGATAATGATGGCTCCATCCTCATAAGCGTGTTTTAGGATTAAATGAGATAAGATGATTAGTATAAAGGCTTGCATAGTGTCTGGATACATAATTTGCACTTGATTATCTGTGACTTTCCACCTGAGCAGGTGGCTCTCAAAGCAACAAAGCTTAGGTGTCCCTACCAGGCAGTACTGGAAACAGGATGACAAATGTTTGCTCTTGGTTGATCTGCCCGCCACCACCCCCCCACCCCAAACACACACACACAGTAGAGTGTATACTCTTTTCTCCTCTCCATGGTAACCTCAGCTTCCTCTGATAGAACCTTCTTTGCGGAGACTGAGAACAAAACAGTTGCTTCAGTTTCTGTTTTCTTCCTTTTTATGCCTAGGCACTGTCTGGGCTGGGTTTTTCCCAGTCTCATGGATTGCTGGGTCTCTGCTGCCATTCAGTCTAACCTTCTGCTTGTGGGGGATGCTGACTGGGAAATAGGGAAGGTGAAGGAGAGTCTCGGGCAAACCTTAGCAGGACTTTCTCATGTACACGAAACTTTGGAGGGAATTCATGCAACACGTGTTCCTTGAGACCTGATTCCAGGTGAAGCCCTTTGGCAGGGGCCAGGAATAGAGCAGTCCCTGTTCTCACAGAGCTTACAGGGTAAGGGAAGAGATAGACAATAAGAAGTGAAGTAGGCAAATAATGTAAAGTCTGATGAAGGAAACAATGGTGGAGAGCGACACAGTTGGGTAGGGAGAAGAGTGAAGGAAAGACCTCTTTTTTTTTTTTAAGATTTTTTATTTATTTATTAGACAGAGATCACAAGTAGGCAGAGAGGCAGGCAGAGAGAGAGGAGGAAGCAGGCTCCCCACTGAGCAGAGAGCCTGATGCGGGGCTCGATCCCAGGTCCCTGGGATCATGACCTGAGCAGAAGGCAGAGGCTTTAACCCACTGAGCCACTCAGGCGCCCCAAGGAAAGACCTCTTTGAGAAGGAGACACTTAAGCAGAACTGAAGGATGAAAAAGGGCCAGTCAGGTGATGAGTCAGGACAAGAGTAAAGGAAACCACAAGTGCAAAGGCCCTGAAGTGGGAAAGAGTCTCTCTAGTTCAGGAAATAGACAGGAAGAGGAAGAGAACAGGGGATGAAGCTGGAGACAAGGCAGGACCCAGTCAAGAAGGGCTGAGTCAGTTCAGATCTGTAGCGTGAGGGATGTGGGGAGCTCTGTGATATTTCTGAGCAAGGGACCTGCTGATCTGCTATATGTGTGAGACCCATCTCCCCACTCCTGCCTCCCCCACCAGGCCCAGCTGGCCCGGGCACTGTATGACAACACCGCTGAGTCCCCCCAGGAGCTGTCCTTCCGCCGAGGGGATGTCCTCCGGGTCCTGCAGAGGGAGGGCGCTGGTGGCCTGGATGGCTGGTGCCTCTGCTCCCTGCATGGCCAGCAGGGCATTGTGCCCGCCAATAGAGTGAAGCTCCTTCCTGCCGGGCCAGCACCCCAGCCCAGCCTCACCCAGGAGCCCCCTGCCCAGCCTGGCTCACCATCTCCAGCCCCAGAGCACAGCAATGAGGACCAGGAGGTGAGAGCTGGAGCCCTCCCCACCCCAAGCCAGAAGAGCCCCGTTCCCCTCTGCTGGTGCCTGCAGCAAGGCGGGGGCGGGGGGGGGGGGGGGGCGCAAGGCGAGCCCGGAGACCTCAGCTCTTCAGGGACCCAGAGCTGGGTGAAACCTGTCTGCCAACCCTTCCTGGGCACTGTCTCCCCATGGGCACGGGATGCAGGCTAGAAGGGGTGTAAGTTCCTCTATGGCATACATATTCTCTGCTTCTCTGGTCCCCACTCCTGACCCTTCCATCTGTCTCGATCCCCCAGGTATATGTGGTACCACCCCCAGCTCGGCCCTGCCCTACCGTAGGACCTCAGGCTGGACCCTGCCTGCCCTCCCCGGATCCCATCTACAAGGTCCCCAGAGGGAGTGGGACCCAGACAGCCACTCCTAGAGACACCCTGGAGGTGAGAGCTAGATACCCATGTATATGCTGGGCAGGGAGCAGGGGACTCTGGGAGGGCATCCCCTGCGGAATCTGATGATAACTGGTGGCTCGGCTCCCTCTCCAGGTCTATGACGTGCCCCCCATGGCCCTCCGAGTTCCCTCCAATGGTCCCTACGACTCCCCTGCCTCCTTCAGCCGCCCTCTGGCCCAGGGTGCCCTGCAGCCCCTTGGAGAGGATGAAGCTCCCTACGATGTGCCTTTGGCCCCAAAGCTGCCGTCAGAGCTGGAAGCAGATCTGGAGTGGGAAGGGGGCCGGGAACCCGAGCCCCCGCTCTACGCTGCCCCCTCCAACCTGAAACGGGCCTCAGCCCTGCTCAATCTGTACGAAGCACCGGAGGAACTGCTAGCAGATGGGGAAGGTGGAGGCACTGATGAGGGCATCTACGATGTGCCCCTGCTGGGACCAGAGGTGCCCCCTTCTCTAGAGCCCCCAGGAGCCTCAGCCTCCAATGACCTGGACACCTTGGCCCTGCTTCTGGCCAGAAGCCCCCCACTCCCACACAGGCCCCGCTTGCCCTCAACTGAGAGCCTGTCCCGCCGCCCTTTGCCTGCCCTGCCTGTCCCTGAGGCCCCCAGCCCTTCCCCTGCTCCCTCTCCTGCTCCAGGCCGGAAAGGCAGCATCCAGGACCGACCTCTACCCCCACCGCCACCCCGCCTGGCGGGCTATGGGGGCCCCAAGGTTGAGGAGGATCCAGAGGGCGGGGAGGTAGAGGATGATCCAGCAGGACCCCACAATGAGTATGAGGGCATCCCGATGGCTGAAGAGTACGACTATGTCCACCTGAAGGTAAGCTCTCCCACCAGAATGCCCCCAAGGTAACCAGAGAGACCCTCCCATTCTTCCCTCCTCCCTTCCTCCACTGGCCCTGCACCCTGTGGCCTGGGACCCCAGTACTTGGCCCCACCACTTGTACTGGTGCTACACTCCATCCAAACCCAGCCTGGGGTCCTCGAGCCATCTGATCTGCCACCAGAACTCTCCCAGACCTAGAGTCAAGAACCTGCAACCTCTGATGGCAGGAGAGACCTAAGGAAGAAAGAGGGATGGAGAAGGGGTAGGAACACGGGGAAGGGGGCACCTGCCCTGCCCCCCCCACCCCTGCACTGAGACCCTGGTCCCTCCCACAGGGCATGCATAAAGCTCAGGGATGTAGGCCCCTGGATAAAGCCTGCCCAGGGGATCCTGAACTGCTGGAGAAGGGGCCACAGGAGCAGCAGGTAATCCTGTGGGGATAGGAAGGAGGAACAGGAACTTGGAAGTAGCAAGGGAGGGAGGTTAGGATGGGGCTAAGAACTCAGGGAGCCAGAGCTAGGATAGAGAGGAGCAAGAATTCAGCAGGAAGGAGCTGGAACCTGGAAAAGGATATCAGGAATTCAGAAAGAGGGGAAAGAATGTGTTGGAGAAGAATCAGAAAACCAAACAGCCAGGGAAGCAGAGAGAATTTTGGGCTGGGCCCGGTGACTTCTGAAGCTCCTTCCAACTGTGAATTCCTGGGTTCCTAAGAGACCTGGCTTCTAATCCCAGCTCCACCAGTAAGAAGCCAGGGGCTCTGAAGTCACCAGTTAATCTCTCTGGGCCTCAGGAAAGTGAGGTGGTCTCCTTGACTGTCTAGAATGGTCCTAAGCATTATAGCTACCGTTTCTCAGATAGATCCCAAGTGTGGGCCCCATGCTAATAAGCACATTGCATGGGTCAGCACCAATACAGCCCCAGTTAGTATTCGAGTAGTGCTCACTGTGTGCAACGTTCTGTTCTATGTTCTCTCTACGTGCTGCGGCAGTAACTGTGCTGCAGCCTTGGGAAGCAGACACTGGACTGGCACCATCCAGTATGGTGGCCCCTTACCACGTGCAGCTACCATGCCCTTGAAATGTGACTAGGCTGAATTGAAAGGCACTGTACATATAAAACAAATGCACACCAGATTTTGCAGGCTTAGAGTCAGTCATTTTTATATTGATTACATGTTGAAATTACAACAATTTTTATATCTGGAGTTAGGGAGAAAATCTGATTTCTCTTTACTTTTCTTAACATGGCTACTAGAAAGATTTTTATTACACATGTGGTTTGCATTATGTTGATGCTAGACAGCGTGGTCCCAGAGGCCCCGTTTTAGAGCTACGGAAACAAGTTCAGAGACTATCAGAGATTGATCTGTCATCAGCTCCGAGCACTTTCCTAGCCCTGGCTATGAGAATTTAAATGTTGCAGTGGGCAGAGGGAAGAGCTCAGGCAGAAAGGAAGGAATGAGGAGCTGAGCAAGGGGAAGAGGGAGGCAAAAGGAGCACTGCAGCGAGTATGCCTATCAACCACTGCTCTTGCCATCAGGAGGCCCCATGCCCCGAGGAGCCACTGGATCTGCCCAATGGAGACCTGCAGCTCCTGCACTTCTACGCAGGCCAGTGCCAGAGCCACTACTCAGCCCTGCAGGCGGCCGTGGCGGCCCTCACATCCAGCACCCAGGCCAACCAGCCCCCACGCCTCTTCGTGCCCCACGGCAAACGGGTGGTGGTGGCCGCTCACCGCCTGGTGTTTGTTGGGGACACTCTGGGCCGGCTGGCAGCCTCCGCTCCTCTGCGAGCCCAGGTCGGGGCTGCAGGGACAGCACTGGGCCAGGCACTGCGGGCCACTGTGCTGGCTGTCAAGGGGGCTGCCCTGGGCTACCCGTCCCACCCTGCAGCCCAAGAGATGGCACAGTGTGTGGCAGAGCTGGCAGGGCAGGCCTTGCAGTTCACGACTCTGCTCTCCAGCCTGGCCCCCTGAGCCCCTCTGGGCCCTGCTCTGCATCTCTTCTGCCTGCCGGAGCCCCCTGCTGGGACTCGGGCCCGGAGGCCTCTGTTTTAGGGACCAGGAGAGGTGGGGGCATCTTTCCCTTTCCGGTCATCTCAGTCTCTCACAGAGATGTCCCTCCCCCTCCCACAGCTTTTTGTATGAGCCATTTTGTATAAATTATTTATATTTAATAGTATTCCCTGTTTTATTAGGGGCAGGGAGGAACTGGACTCTTCTGTCTCAGCCTGGGGAGGGGAGGTTCTTGGTCACTGCACCTCTGGAAACACGGCCCCGCAGAGAATCAGGTGGCTGAAACGTGGGGCCGCTTTCTTGTTGTGGTTCTTGACTCTAGAACATCAGCACCTCCTGAGAGAGGGCAGGACGTTGACCACCCAGAATGTGGAGGTCTGGGAGAGGCCTGAGGGCTCCTCCCCACAGGAGGCTGGAAAGAGCTGGGCCTGAGTGAGCCCTGCTGTCTGGTTCTCTGACACTGCTTCTTGGGTGCTTGGGGAAGGGGCCAGGCCTGGCGCCCCTTGCCTAAACCGATGGGACACACACTGTGGGCAGGATGTCCTTAGGTTTGGGGGAAGATTTTGCTGTTATTTTGAATAACTATTCATTCAGTGGGTTTCAGCTCCCATGATGTGCCAAGCACAGTTCTGAAGGTATTGTGAATAGGATGAATAAAACTGAGTCAGTTAAAATAAGCTAAAAAAAAAAAAAACCTGCCACAGATTTGACAGTTGCTGGTAATGGAAATAAACAGGGTGATGTGAGGGACTAACTGGATGAGGGAGAGACCGGTGTAGGAGACTTTGGACAGGACATTGGGGAGGTAATATCTGAGCTGAGGCCCCAGGGATGAGAGCACCAAGAAGAGTCTGATACTAGCATTCCCAGAAGGCAGACACTAATAACTGACTGGGGGCCTTTCCTCCAATACTTCATTGTCACACGATGTCAATAGAGAGGTGCAGAGAGGTTGGCCTCATGAGAGGTGCCGAGCTGAAGAGATCACCCCCAGTGAAGGCCTGTCCTCAGCTTGGTGCCACAGGACAGCTCTGGCCAACTGGATGGTGCTGGTGGCTGGCCTGGGTGCCCTCTCTCTTAGGTTAAGGCAAGAAGCTTTGGCTCCTTCAGCCCTCCTTCCTAGGCCTCCTGCTGACTGTCCTTCTAGACACACCTTCTTTTAGAGAAGCCAAGGGGCCAAGTGAATGCAATGTGCTATTAGTCCATAGTCCTAAAGCATTGGTGACCATGACAAGCCATGGCTTAGATGGGAGATCACTACAGCCACTTACCACAGGGAAAAAGTCCAAGCCACAGATCCATGGCTTCCATTGTAATTTCCCCAGATGACACCTTGGCACCGTGACTGGATTAGAGGCACCCCAAACTTCAGTCACAGTCTGAGTCTTTTGCCTCCCCCAATGCCTTGCCTTCTCCATTTTTGGCTCCTTCTTTCTCATTTCACTCTCAAAAGAAAACTCCCAGATTCTAGGGTCACCCAAATTCACCCTTGTGTGCTGAAGACATAATGGCTATTCTCCATCATCTCCCAGAAAGAATATTGAGAAAACAAGCCAGAAAGAGTGTCAGAGATTTCAGTGCCAGTCCCAGGTCTGCCGTGCACCTGCGTGTGTGCAGATAACACCTCTCAGTCCTTCTGAGTCCTGGTGTTACCTTTAGTAGGAGAATGATCATAATGGTCTCAGAGGGTTGTGAGGCGATAACAAGATCATGCATGTGAATGGCCCAGTGCCACATAAAGGTAAGGGGTTATGTATAATTCCAGGACAGACACAGGACAACCGAATCTCCAAGGAGTGTTGGCTGTGAACACACCAAAGTAAACCCTAAAGAGATACGGAAATGAGTTAGGGTAGAAGAGCACTGGGAAGCTGCTTAATGGATTAGAAGAGTTCCCATATTTGGAAAATTTCTGAACAGAGGGGACAGATTGGAAGTGTGTGGTTCAGTGGAGAGAAGAGGCAATGGATTTCCTGGCTGAGACTATCCGCACACTCCTTTCTAGGCCTTACTCTTAGACTAGACAGTATCTATTAGGTATTAAATATCTTAGAGAAGTATGTCTCTGTTGAATGTACATATATCTGGGGATCTGGTTAAGAGGGAGATTATGATTCAAGGGCTTGAATCATATGATTCAAGGGCTTAAATCACACTTTGAGTAGCAAGTCCGGGGGTTAGGCAAGGCTTCTCTGAGGCAGATATTCTTGAGCTGATAACTAAAGGATGAGTACTTGACTAGGGGAGGAGAAGACCTCAGGCATAAAGACCAACTAGTGCAAGGGCCCTGTGGCATTGGAGAAACTGAAAGAAGGCCAGTATGATGAGTGCAGTCTGGGGAGAGAAGCGAGGTGAAGCACCAGGGAGCATGGGATCAAGCCTGCAGGAGCATGTATGAGGCTTCTGGAATTTACCTTGTTGGTGAGGAGGAGCCAGTGAAGGCTATTAAGCAGGAAAGGGGCACAAACAGATTTGCATTTAAAAAAAAAAATCACTCCACCTGCACTAGAAATAAGGATAGGGGAAAGGAGGCAGAAACAATGTGGATGCAGGACACCTTAGGAGGCCAAGCAGTCTGGGCAAAAGGTAGCTTGACTAACGGTGGTAGAGATGTAGAGAAGCAGTGTGAAAACTACAGAGGAAGTAAAAGGACAGCATTGTGTAAAGGATTTGGCACGGAGGTAAGGTGGAGGCATTGTGAGGGCTGTTGCCTGAGCACCTGGCCATGGTCGAGTGACGAGGGTACCATTCACTGGGGGAACGAAGCAGTAGAGGACAACCACATTACAGGGGAAAGAGCATGGGTTTGGTCTTGGATGTATTGAGTTTGAGGTCCCTGTGAGTCACGCAAGGTTAAGAGGATGAATAAGAGGTGGCTTCCTAGGTCTAGGGATCAGAAGAGATGGGAGCTGGAGATGTAGATCTGGAGATCAGGTTTGTGTTGTTTATATCGGGGGTGAATGAGGCCGTGGACATGGGTGAGATTTCAAGGTGGGAATGGTGAAATGAGAGGAGGACCCAGGACCAAGCTTCAGGCTCACAGACACAATGATGGTGAAGAGGAGGAGGAACCTGCCATGGGGAAAAGAAGAGCAAGAGAAAGAAAATGAGAAATGTGTGAGACTTAGCCACTAAAAAATAAAGTGTTTAGAGGAGGGGGGTGATTAACAGTGCCAAATGATGTTAAGAAATGACAAGATAGGATGGTCTTGTGGACGACCGCAGCTGGGGCTCCTTACAGGGTCCAACCCAGTCCTCCATGGGCATCCCCTGAACTGTAGCTGCCAGTAAACACGCTATTTCCCAAGTAAGCTACTCCAAGGTGGTCTTGTCCATTCCGTCATCCCCCAAAGCCTAGCACAAGGCAAGGCACATAATAGACACTCAATAAATTTTACAAATGAGTGGATGGATGGAAAAATGGCTGGATGAATGAATGATGAGGAAGAACTGGAAGCAAAGAAGGACTCTGGCAACTGCCTGGGTAGCGACTACCCTTCAGCTTTCTTCCCTTTCTACCGCAATGGCCTGCTGACCCAAGGAACAGAGACAGAGCCCCTGGGCCCTGGCCCCCCTTCCTCCCTCTGACGAAGAGTCTGGACTGAAGGTTCTGCTGACGTGGGAAGGGGAGGAGAGTCTGGAGGAAGGGGAGGGGAAAGCAGCGCAGAGATCGCAGAGACGAAGGAGGCGCCCGCGGCTGCAGAGCTGCAGAGCGGGGTCTCTCTGGCCACTGTGTCCAGGCATCTGGCTCCCCACTGGGCCAAAGGACAGCGCATCCTTTTGGTACGGGCCGGCAGGACCCCTGCGGTCGGCAAGCTGGCTCCCCGGGTGGCCACCGGGACCCCAGAGCCCAATGGCGGGGGCGGCAGCAAAATCGACAGCACAGTAGAGATCACCCCCAGCCCCAACGGAGTAAGTGCCCGTGCCCTGGGGGCTACGCCATCATTCCCCCCCCCCCCCTCCAACACACACCTAGCGCCTGGCATCTTCCTCATCTTCCTCCCGCGCACCGCCCCCCACCCCCGCCCCTGTCCGCCTTCCTCGCACCCTCCCTCTTCCCTTGCTCTGCGGCTTTCTCTGCTTCTCCGCTTCACCCTTCTCCCCCCACTCCCCAGCAGGTCGGGACCCTTGGAGATGCGGTGCCCACCGAGCAGCTGCAGGGTGAGCGGGAGCGCGAGCGCGAGCGGGAGGGGGAGGGCGACGCGGGCGGCGACGGAATGGGCAGCAGCCTGTCGCTGGCCGTGCCCCCTGGCCCCCTCAGCTTTGAAGCTCTGCTCGCCCAGGTGGGGGCGCTGGGCGGCGGCCAGCAGCTGCAGCTTGGCCTCTGCTGCCTGCCCGTGCTCTTCGTGGCGCTGGGCATGGCCTCGGACCCCATCTTCACCCTGGCGCCCCCACTGCATTGCCACTACGGGGGCTTTGCCCCCAACGCGTCTGGCTGGGAGCAGCCCCCCAACGCTAGCGGCGTCAGCGTCGCCAGCGCAGCCCTAGCAGCCAGCGCCGCTAGCCGCGTCGCCACCAGTACGGACCCCTCGTGCAGTGGCTTTGCCCCGCCGGACTTCAACCATTGTCTCAAGGACTGGGACTATAATGGGTTGCCAGTACTCACCACCAACGCCATCGGCCAGGTGAGGGGGCCTCCTGGGCGGTGGGTCTGGGGGCGGGCCCGAGCGAGGAGCACGGGGCCTCATACGGGCTATATCCCTCTTACATTTACAGTGGGATCTAGTGTGTGACCTGGGCTGGCAGGTGATCCTGGAGCAAATCCTTTTCATCTTGGGCTTTGCCTCTGGCTACCTGTTCCTGGGCTACCCCGCGGACAGGTGAGGGCTGCCGTGGGACAGGGCAAGTAGAGAGGAAGGGATGCTAGGGTGGCTAGCCCAGGCAGGTGGCTTTTGCACGAGGCCGAAGAAGATTCACTGGACTCTGCAGTCTTCTGGACTTCTTCTGTTCAATGATATGCAGCCCCAGCTGTGTCTCAACTTCACTCCTTCCATACTTCTGCACAAGGGAATAATATACCACCCATTCCCCATCCCCATATTCATGGATCAATGGCTCATCTCCAAAGACAATAGCCCCATCACCACTGACTAAAAACCCTGCCTCCACAGATCAAAAGTCCTTGATCTTCCTCTGTTGTCCCTGTCACCACTAACCACCTCCCTATCTTCTTAAATTAATAGACTCATCTCCAGTAATAGCTCAATCTACATGGTGGGCTTCATCTCAATGGCCTTATTCCTACAGATCATTATGTTAATTCCTAAATATCAAGCCGCATTCCCACTGACCTGTATTGTTCAACTCTACAAACAAATGACTCTACCCTTATGGGTCAGCAGCCCAACCCCCAAAGATCAATAACCACAGTAGCAGCCCCCCCCCCCGAGATTAACAGTCCCATCCTCATGGGTCTTCAGTGCTCTTAGATCCTCTTAGATCAAAAGCCCTTTTCACATCAATCAATGGCCTCATCTTAAAGATCCACAGCTTATCCCCACCAACCAATAGCTCTTCACAGAGATCAAAACTCCTAATTCTTCTGATTCTTGATGCTGTCCTCTGACCAGGTGCTCCATCACCACTGACCATCCTCATAGATTGTTAGACTTATCTCCACCCATTCACAGTCCCATCCAAATGGATTCATAGCTCAACTCCAATGGATCAAAGGCAACCCAACATTCAATAATCCCTAAAATCAATACCTATCTTCACTGCCCAATAGCCACACACCCGTTGGGCAAATGTTCCTAACCCCACAGGTCAACAACCCATTTTCATGCATTAGTGGTTTCATTCCCACAGACCAGTAGCATCATTCCTATGGAATAATACCCTCATCCCCCTCCAAAGACCAATAATTCAGTCACCTAAATTCAGTAGTCTTAGCCTCATTAAATAATAAGTTTATCTCCATGGGAAAATGGTCCCATTGTACTGGGTCAGTAGCTTCACTCTAAGGGATCAGTCACCCTTCCCCATGATCAGTGACCCCTATCTTCATCCCCACAGATCAGTGGTCTTATCCCCAAAGATCAATATCCCAGCCTCCAAGGATCAGTAGCCTTGTCCTCACTGACTCATAGTGACCATCATTACTAACCAATAGCCTCAGCTTCCCTAGTCTGTGACCCCCTGATTACTGATTATCCCCATGAATCATATCCCCATAATTCATTCCCCACTGACCAACAGCCCCATCCACCCAAGGACTAATGTCCCCATCTCATGAATCAATGGCATCATCCCCAAAGCCCATTTGTCCAGTCTTCAAAGATAAATGATCATCCCCATCATCCCCATTGATCATTGATTATTTACCCCATGGGTTAATAAATAGTTATATTCTCATGGATCAGTGGATCTTCTGGCAAGTGACCCCCCTCAATGACCATCTTTATGGATTAATTGACCCATGAACCAACCCATGACAGAACAATGGCCTCATCCCCCAAAATCAATTATTCAGTTCCCTAAGATTAATAGCTACATCTTCACTAATACTATTCCCATGTATAAGTTGCCAATGACCTCACCTTGACAGATCTATAGTTCCAACCCCACATATTCTCTGCCCAGTCTGAGCAAGACAAGCTCTGTCCCCATTGGCAGATAGATCTATCCCCAAGGATCAATTGTTCCATGTCCCCTAAGCAACATCTAATCTTCTCTGATGGTCGGTCTCACTTCCATGCTCTCATCTCTGACCAACAGCCCCAGCCACAAGAGTTAGTTGCCTGCATATCCATAGCTACACCCCAGTGCCTAGTAGCTAGACATTACTTACCCATGGTCCCCATTCCTTCCCAAGTTCTCTAGCCTCACTCAAACTTTTTACCCTGGGCCTCATCCTCGTATCTCTAGGCTTTGAAGTAGTAGCTGGGCCCCACCTGGCATCTCCTCTTCCAGGGAGTCTGGGTGACCGGAAATCCTCCCCACTTTCCAGGTTTGGTCGTCGAGGGATTGTGCTGCTGACCTTGGGGCTGGTGGGCCCCTGTGGAGTGGGAGGGGCTGCTGCAGGCTCCTCCACAGGTGTCATGGCCCTCCGATTCCTCCTGGGCTTTCTGCTTGCCGGAGTTGACCTTGGTGTCTACCTGATGCGTGAGTGGCAGTTTCCCAGATATCCTTCCCTCGAGGCTCCTGCCTGACTGTCTGCATCCCCAGGCTGTTTCCACTGCCCCCTAGGGTCCCCTCAGTCCCTTCTCAGCCCCAAACTTCAGCTGTCCAGGATCTCAGCTGTCTTTCTGCCCTAGCCTTTGAAGGAGCCAGGGACTTTGCTTCTCTCCATACCCCTCTCCCTTAGCCATCCCCCAATCTTTAAGGCTTACCTTGCCCTTGACTTACTGCTGTCAGAGAATGGTGCCTTATTTAAAGATGAAATCCTGACTAGCTGCATGCCTTTGAACAAGGGTTGATATGAAGGTCAAATAAGAGGTCTGATGCGAAAGGGCCTGTAGACTAGGAATGCAGAACACTCACCAGGGACTCTGACCCTTGAGCCCTCCCAGGTTTGAGCAGGAGAGGAGAGAGGACTAAACAGCCTCTCCACTCTTTGCCACTCAGAGGTTAGTCTGTGGGAGGTGATGGCTGCAGCCTCAACTTGGGGTCTGACCTCGCTCTCTGTCCTCTCTCCCTCTCTCCTCCTCTCTCCCATTCCTCCTTCCTCCCTGGAATCTCCTCCATCCCTGCTGTATCTCTAGGCCTGGAGCTGTGCGACCCAACCCAGAGGCTTCGGGTGGCCCTGGCAGGGGAGTTGGTGGGGGTGGGGGGACATTTCCTGTTCCTGGGCCTGGCCCTTGTCTCTAAGGACTGGCGATTTCTGCAACGAATGATCACCGCTCCTTGCATCCTCTTCCTGTTTTATGGGTTAGTATCATCCTCCACCTGTTGTCTGGCCATTCCCACCTCTACCTCCAGCCTGGCTCTAGCCCAGAAACCCTTCCCTTTCTCCACTACCCCTTGTCCAGACCTGCCCCAGCCCCGGCCCCACAGAGGTGGGAGTTTCCCACCCCTGGATCAGGAGTTGGGAGACCTTAGAGTGCACCCCCACCCCATCCCTAGCTGGCCTGGTCTGTTTCTGGAGTCTGCAAGGTGGCTAATAGTGAAGCGACAGATTGAGGAGGCCCAATCCGTGCTGAGGATCCTGGCTGAGCGGAACCGGCCCCATGGGCAGATGCTGGGAGAAGAGGCCCAGGAGGCCCTGCAGGGTAAGAAACAGGTCCCTACAGGTGACACCTGGTCCTGCGCACATGATAGTGCCCTCTCCATGGTTATAGCTGTGCCACCTTTCAGGGTCCCCACCACCCTTGTGGGAGGACCCTGGATTCTCAGCTCTTCCTTCTAACAGACAGCTCCTCTCTCTTTCCCAAAGACCTGGAGAACACCTGCCCTCTCCCTGCAACATCTTCCTTTTCCTTCGCTTCCCTCCTCAACTACCGCAACATCTGGAAAAATCTGCTTATCCTGGGCTTCACCAAGTGAGCCTGGGTGTCTGAGCCAAGGGCCAGGCCAGTAGCTGGAATGGGGGCTGGCTGGGTGGGGAAGGCCTGATGACCCCTGCAGTGGGCAGCCAGGGCAGTGGAAGACTGTGGATGGGGATTCAGACAGTGCTCTTTGCTTTACCCCCTTCTCACAGCTTTATTGCCCACGCCATTCGCCACTGCTACCAGCCTGTAGGAGGAGGAGGGAGCCCATCTGACTTCTACCTGTGCTCCCTGCTAGCCAGTGGCACAGCAGCCCTGGCCTGCGTCTTCCTGGGGGTCACCGTGGACCGATTCGGCCGCCGGGGCATCCTGCTACTCTCGATGACCCTCACTGGCATTGCGTCCCTGGTCCTGCTGGGCCTATGGGATTGTGAGCATCCTCCCTTCCCCAGTGTGGGATGAGCAAAGGAACCCCGGGAGAGGTGCCTCAGACAGGCTCAGCCACTGCTTCTGGCACATGCCCCCCAAGAACCTTCCATAGTCCTCCCTGTGGCCACACAACCCTGTCTATCCTCCCAATCAATTAGTGGATATCCAGAGCCCACCCGGCTAGAGCCATGGGATCAGAGAGCCAAGGGGACGATGTCAGGGCCTAGGCCGAGCATGATCTCCTGACCTCCATTCACAGCCTCCCTCTTGGTCCTCCAGATCTAAACGAGGCTGCCATCACCACCTTCTCTGTCCTTGGCCTCTTCTCCTCCCAAGCTGCTGCCATCCTCAGCACTCTCCTCGCTGCCGAAGTCATCCCTACCACTGTCCGGTGAGAGCCATGCTACTCCGGTGGAGGAAGGGCCCAGGGGAGGGAGGGAAGACTGCTGGAGAAGGGTTGGGGTGAGGCCCCCAGCTAGAGGCTGAGTGCCTCCTCTGTCTCTCCCAGTGGCCGAGGCCTGGGCCTGATCATGGCACTGGGGGCTCTGGGAGGGCTGAGTGGCCCAGCTCAGCGCCTCCACATGGGCCATGGAGCCTTCCTGCAGCACGTGGTGCTGGCAGCCTGTGCCCTCCTCTGCATCCTCAGCATCATGCTTCTGCCGGAGACCAAGCGCAAGCTCCTGCCCGAGGTGCTCCGGGATGGGGAGCTGTGCCGCCGGCCTTCCCTGCTGCGGCAGCCACCCCCTAACCGCTGTGACCATGTCCCACTGCTTGCCACCCCCAACCCTGCCCTCTGAGTGGCCTCTGAGCACCCTGGCAGGAGGCTGGCTCATACTGAAAAGTGGCATAAGGCCCTGGCAAGCGGATTGGGAGGACCAAGTGAGGAAGGCAGGGCTGCCCAGAAGGCTCAGAGGCACCTCACGCCAGTCATCAAGGAGGGCTCAGAGGGCTGTCCCCACCCCCAGCTCCTCCCTGCTGCTTTGTGTTCACTTCCTTGGCAAGAGTCAGGGGACAGGGAGTGAGCTCCACAGTGTAACCACTAGGTCTGGGCTCCATCCTGTGCCCAAAGACATCCTCCCAGACCTCATTCTTTCTTGCTCTATCATTCTGTTTCAATAAAGACATTTTGAATAAATGAGCATACCGCAGCCTGGACTTCCCTCCCTTCTGTTGTCCTGTCTCTTGGGGTAAGGTTTCTTTGAATGGAACCAAAATCAGTAACCATCTGCCTCCCCACCTCCCGGTGCCTTGCCCCTCTGTTAACTTCCACACAGCCACAACCCTTTATGGATGGCTTGCTAAGCTGCTAAGACTGGGCTAGGCATTTTACGAATTTCACTTACCCATTTAGTCCTTCCAACACCACAAAGTAGGTGTTTGGATCAACTAAAAGTTTTTTTGTTGTTGCAAGCAATAAACACTGGCCATACTGAACTTAAACAAAAAGGGGAATTTATTAGAGGGTTGTGGTGGGGAGCTCACAGGAGAAGCAGAACTACTCATGAAAGGTCAGGAACCATGCTCACTTTGGCAGCACATATACTAAAATTGGAATGACACGAATAAGATTAGCATGGCCCCTGCACAAGGATGACATGCAAATTCATGAAGTATTCTATATTTTAGAAAAAAAGAAAAGTTCAGGAATAGGAGAGGTCCCCTGGTCCAGGCAGTAGGAACCAGGGCCTCACCTTGATGAATGATCTCCAGTGGGATTCCATCTTTGGTTCATCCCACTGAAGATTCATTTCTAGAGAGCAAATGACTGCCTAGCTTGAGTAACATTGCCTGCATTCCCACCCATATTACTGACAACTGCGAAGATGGAAAGCGACAACTGGGTGCTGTTAGCAAAAGTAGGACTGGATGTTGCACAGGTAAAAACAATGGATGCCCACTACAGTATTCTTCTTTTACAGATAAGAAAACTGATGCTCAGAGAGACTCAGGAACTTGGTCAAGTTTACAAAGCTATTGAGTTACAGAGCTGGGACATAATTAGATCATGGAGCTGTTACTCTTCATTGATACACACTGTGGTCACGTTCCCAACTCCTTCTAATCTTTAGGCACTGCCCTTGGAAGTGAGGAGTGAGTCTTCAGGGCACCCTAGGAGTTGGCCATAGGAAATTAATTCTATCTCACAGCCAAGGCCTGCCTTTCAGACTAGCCCTGGCCTGGCTTTACCACTTTGGGCAAATCTCTCAACCTCTAGCTTCCTTCAAGGGCTGCCATGAGATTAAACAAGATCATGTATTACAAATGCCTCTTAAATTATCCCCCTAAGTGTTAAGATCCTCAAGAAGCAGGAAGTCTTCAGACAAGGGCTTGGGAGAAAAGTACAATGCTTTCAACCCAAAGGCTATAAGGGAGAGCAAAGGCCTGAAGGTCGGAAAGGGTGTGGTGGTCCTGGAGAGGAAGAGTCTTAGGGAAACTAGAGTCTTGAGGCCAGCCTCTTCCAGAGAAGAGGCCCACTCACCACAGGTTCCCGTAGCACCACTATCCTCTCCTTCCCCTCTGCTGATCCAAGTCTGAGGTCCAAAGCTCTCTTTATTAAGCCACACTGCTGGACTCTTGATACTAACCATGGTACTGGAGAACTCATGAGAACCTTTCTCATTTAATCTTCACAGCTCTCTGAAGTGGATATTGTTATTTTTATCCTATTTAACTACTGAGGACATGGAAATGAGAAGGGTTGGCCATTAAATGGCCAAGCCAGGACTCAAACTCAGGCCTTCAGCTGCACTTTCAACTCTACCAATTCCATCAGTTATGCTCTGTATCACACATTCTGTACAACAATGTCTGTGAATGGTGTAACTGAGTCCAGTGTTCACTGTTTAGCTTGGGATAAACAATGATAAAACGAGAGATCATACTCACTACTGTCTCCAGAGATTCGGTGAAAACCAACATGATGGTAGATAAGAAAGCTCTTGTACTTTTTGGAAGAGCCCCAGTAAAGCGAAGGAATCATTTATATGCTAATGACACCATCCAATACATACTGTGAGGAATGGTATCAAAGGGACACTCTAGTAAACCCATTCTTTGCACCCCCCTGGAAGAAGATTCAGGGAAAAAAAGTAAAAACTCTCAGAAAATTAGAGCAGCTCCTGCAGGAGGGTAGGTGAAACAGAACAAGATTCTCTGACTTCAACAAAGAGGTGAAGGTAAAGAAAATGAAAGCATTCGAGAAGCATCAGTGAAGCACAGGGCATGATACAGTCCCTTATCCCTAAGCAATTCATAGTCTAGGTCAAAAGGGTCAGTGTGTATAGCTAAAACAACTGGCACCTTGTTCTAAAATTCACCAACCACATAATCTTACTGGACCCTCATCAATAACCCCATGAGAAACAGTACTCATGTTTTAGGTTTTTACAAATGAGGAGACTGAGGTTTGGAAAGGTAATTTATTCAAGGTTATGTGACTGTTAGGTAATTAGAATAGCCAGATCCAAAGAAGTCAGAGCCTGCCATCTTCTTATTGCATACCAGATAGAAAATAGTTCTAAATACCACAAAAGTATTACTTATCCTGTAATGTTTAGAAGATACCCCAGGAATTGGAGATAGCTTTTCCAGCAAATAAGGAAATGACTGCTTTCATGAACATGAAACAGATTTTAGAAAGGTTTAGCTGGATTCACAACTATGAACCATAATGGATTATTGAGGGGGAAATTAAAAGAATGTGCAGGGTACATTACTAACCTTAAGTTACATGAAAATTACACAAAAGCCACTTTGATTCCTCTCATTCGGTCAACCTTGCCTGGCCACCATGGAAGTACTTTCTGCTGATGATCCACTACTGTCTTGTGCTGCCTCAGCTCTGGGGGAAGAGGCATGGTGCCTTGCCTGTAAGAGTTCCGAACACTGTGAGACTAATACAATCCTGCATGGAAAATGCAGAGAAATGTAAAAAAGTGTGCAGCAGCTCTGCAGAAGGAAGGATCTATTCTTCTGGAGACAGTCAAGGAAAGCTTCTCAGATATTTGGACTGGAATAGTGCAAAGCCCAGAGGTATGACAGAACATGACTGGTGTGCACAGAGAACCAGTATTTAAACATCCATGGAACAAAGGGAGACTGAAAAACCCACAGCTAATCCTATTTATCATGACCGAGAGCTTTCCCCCAAAGATTGGAAATAAGACAAAATGCTCTCACCATTTCTGTTCAACACTGTCCTGGAGGTCCTAGTCAGGAAAATGGGGTGTGTGGGGGGGTGCCTCAGTGGGTTAAGCCTCTGCCTTTGGCTCAGGTCATGATCTCAGGGTCCTGGGTTCAAGTCCCGCATCAGGTTCTCTGCTCTGCAGGGAGCCTGCTTCCTCCTCTCTCTCTGTCTGCCTCTCTGCCTACTTGTGATCTCTGTCAAATAAATAAATAAAATCTTTTTAAAATTTTTTTAAAAAATTAAAAAAAAAGAAAATGGGAAAAAAAAATGGGGCGCCTGGGTGGCTTAGTTGGCTAAGTGTCTGCCTTCAGCTAAGGTCATGATCTCAGGGTTCTGAGATCAAGCCCCGCATTGGGCTCTCTGCTCAGCAGTGAGTCTGCTTCTCCCTCTCCCTCTCAAATAAATAAATAAAATCCTAAAAACAAAACAAAAAAAAACCTTTTAGGAGAAAACATAGGCATAAATTTTCACGACTTTCATGCTTCAAAGGATACTATCAAGAAAGTGAAAAATCAACCTACAAAATGGGAGAAATATTTACAAATTCTTATGTAGAAGGGTCTTGTATTCAGCATAAAGAACTCTTTACAATTCATCAATAAAAAGACAAGCCAATTTAAAAGTGGGCAAAGAATCCAGACATTTCTTCAAAGAAGATATACAAATGGCTAGTAAGCACGTGAAAAGACGCTCAACATCACTAGTCATTAGGGAAATGCAAATAAAAAACACAAGATACCATACCCACTAGGATAGCTGTAATAAAAAAGATGGACAATAATGAGTTTGATGAGGATGTGGAGAAACTGGAACCCTCATACACTACTGGTAGAAACGTCAAATGATGCAGCTGCTTTTGAAAATAACCCAGCAATTCCTCAAAGGGTTAAATATGGCTTATTACCTGATAACCTAGCAATTCCACTCCTAGGTATACACCTAAGAAAAATGAAAAGGTATGTTCACAGAAAATTGTGAATTGTAGCAGCACTGTCCCTCACAGTAAAAAAGAAAAAATACAAATGTCCATCAACTCACGGATAACAAAAGTTGACATTGACAAAGTGGTCAATGGAAGCAAGGAGCTATTACCCAGCTACAAAAAGGAATGAAGTACTGATACATGCTACAACATGGAATCTTGAAAGCATGATGCTAAGAAAACCAGACACAAAAGGACACTTATCATCATATGACCCTATTTATATGAAATATCCAGAACAGGCAAAGTCAAAGAAACAAAAATTAAGAGTTGCGAGGGGGAGAAAAAATTAGGAGTGCTTGCTAATGGGTATAAGGCTCTTTTGGGGATTATAAAAATGCTCTAAAATTATGTTAATAGTGATATATGGATATATATGTATATATCACATGTTAATTATCACCATATAAGCATATATGTTACACTAAATACTACTGAATTGTACACTTAGAAGGTAAATTTTTATGGTATATGAATTATATCTAACAACAAAATCCATACAGATTTCAGTGGAGGGCAAGTCAGAGTTATGGTATACTGACACTTTCCTTCAGCAAATTAAAGTTCTCTTACTAAATGATTCTTCTTTAACAAATGCTAGCACCCAAAACAGTGCCTAGCACTTGGTAAATAGTAAGTATCTGTTGAATCAATGATTACCACAAGCATAAATAAAGGGAAAGAAGCATGAGAAATTAGCATTAGCAAAGTTGAAAGATGTTTTAAAATTAGATCACAATTGAAGAAAGGGTACTCATTTCAACCATATAGAAGAGCATTTTTT
>RCUC01110215.1:0-12690 GCA_003697995.1 Taxidea taxus jeffersonii
TACATGAAACTTTGGATAGAGATGAAAGGTTGAAGGGATAGATAGATGGAGAAAAACAGAAAATAAACTTTTCCAAAGGGAACACCTTTTTCAGACACTCAACTCTCCATCTCCAGTAAAACAATTTATTACCAAAGCATAGAAATGCCAAGAGTAGCAGGAAGGGTCTCCACTGAGGGGGCTGGCTCACCCCCTATCATGAGTTTAGGGGTCTTCTCTGTCTACAACCCCAGTGGCTGGCGGGAGATGATGGCTGAAAGGACAGGACAGTCAAGCGCAGGAATTCACATTATCTGGAGCCTAACTGCTGGGTTCCCTGATGCTAAGCAAGACTGATTCATAGTGTTGCTTAAAGTAGCAGTAGGCGTGCACATTCAAGGGATCCTTCTAGAAGCGTATCCTGTGATACTACAGCAGGCCTTGAGTCACATTTCTTGTTTTTTTTTTTTTTTTTTTTCCTGTTTCAAACCTTGAGTCAAAAGTTCTGGAAGACAACAAAAATGGCTGTTAGTGTCCTATTCATTCAAGGAGCACCCATGAAGCCCCTCCTGTGTGACAGGTACTGTCTAGAGACTGGTTATACTCCCATGAACAAGAACCTTTGCTGGGATGATGATTTGGAAGAGGGAGTAGAGATGCTACAAATTGAACACACGCTTCCCTCCAGAAGGGGACGGGGCTGTGTGGAAAACAGGTGATGTGATGAGATGGGGTGGGAAGGTACTTCCCCGGGGCAGTCAGGGAAGGCTCAGGCCTGAGAGTCAATAATGAGAAGGAGCCAGTCATTCAGAGATGAAGGGAAAAAATGGGAATGGTAAGTGCAAAGGTCCTGAGGTGGGATCAAGCTTGGCTTGGTTTAGAATCTGAGGGGAGGACAGTGTGGCTGGCCCAGAGTGGACTGAGGGGGGTTGAGGGGAGTGGGGAAGGTCAGCCTCAAAGGCCAAGGCAAGGAGCTGCCATAAAGCTGAGATGGGATGATCCTTCCAAAGTCACCAGGCTCTTTGAATGGAACCTCCTCACTCAATTCCTAAGTGTGGCACAAACCTGCTCCTTAGGGGATTTACTCAGTTTCAGCCCCCAAACCGCAATGATCCTGAAAGAGGCTGTTAGTTTTTTTTTGTTTGTTTGTTTTGTTTTTAAGATTCTATTTGTCAGAGAGAAGAGAGGGAGAGGGAGCGCATTCGCTCTAGCTCGCGCCCAAGTAGGGGGAGGGGCAGAGGGAGAAGCAGGCTCCTCGCTGAGCAGGGAGCTCGACACAGGGCTCCATCCCAGGACCCAGGGATCACAACCTGAGCCCAAGGCAGGCACTTAACCGACTGAGCCACCCAGGCACCCCTACATAAAATCTTTAAAAATAAAATAAAATTTCCATTGCACTGGGTGGACAGGAAGGCACCGTGCGACCGGCCAGCACCGATACGAGGACAGGTGCCCCAGGCAGCACGTGTGGGTGGCGTCTCTGTGGTCTGGTCAGCGAGCAGCGGCGAGATTGCAGACACAAGCCAGGCAGAGGAGACTATGACAAGTGACTGCACCCCTGGGAGATCCCGGGAGGAGGGGGGAGGCAGAGACCTGGAGGAGATGGACTAGGGAGGCTGGCCACCGCCTGGAGGGACAGGGTGAGTGGGCGAGAGGTGTGGGGCAGGATGGGGGACAGGGGGATCCCCGACAGCCGTCTGCTGAGCCGGAGAGACAGGCAGCAGGCGAGGCGTGTAGGTGGACAGGGTCACACCTTCACTCTCGGACAGTCTCTGTGGTGGCCGCTGGCTACGTGTCTCGGGGCATTGAGGGGTGTCCCGGCCTCCACCCACTCGATGCTAGCAGCACCCTTTCCCCACTCGTGACAACCCCAAGGGTCTCCAGACACCCCCCTGGGGCAACATGGCCTCCCTCTGAGAACCCCTGACCGAGACAAACACTGAGCTCTGACTCCAGCCAGCCACGAAGACAGAAATCACAACGGCATGGACAGCGGAGGGCGCCGGGGAAGCTTCGCTTCAGAACACGTCCACACAGCCTTGCCAGAAGTAACTGGCCAGTGACCTCGGCTGAGTCGTTTTGACGCCCCCCCTCCAATTTCTGTCCCTCCCAGGGGCTAACGGGAGTGCAGACGGGTACACGGCTCCGGCAGAGAGCAATCCAGTGCTCGCTTTCCGAATAAGAACCCCTTCCACAGACACACGAGTGAGGCCCGTGCACTCCAGGGTTCAAGGCGGTGATGCCTGTAGACAAACAAGCAAATGCCCAGCCGCTGGTCATGAGGAGTCGCCTTCCAACCCACAAGGGCATACGGTGCAATAAGGTCGTGCACCTTCTGTGCGGACAGGGAAGAGCCAGGTGTGGTGGGGCATAGAGCCAGCGAGTTCTGCCATGGGGGCGGGGGGCGGAGGGGTGGGAGCCAGGCCAAAGGAGAGTAGAGGCTACAGGGCGCTGGCCGGATGGACAGAAAGACAGAGGGATGAAGAAAGATGGAGAGAGTGATGGCATCTTGATTCTATCTTCCAGGCCCTGAATCTGGTCATGCCTAGAGCTTCCCCCTTAGAAGTTTCTTGCTGCAAGAGCCAATGAATCCCCCTTTTCATTAAAGCCAATTTGAATCAGCTGCGAGCTACCTGCCGTTCCCGAGGACTGGAAGGTTCGAGAACCCCACAGAAAAATCCCGTACCTACCTGGGAAGTTGGCCCTGGAGTAAAGGCTTCCGGGAAGCAGGGTTGGGGGCACAAGGGGGGGTGGGGTTCAGGCTCACAAACTCCTCCCACCAGAACCCACCTATGAAACCATCTGGAGGTCCACGGGGTCGTAGGCTGATGCCCGCAGATCCTGCAGCAGGGCTTCTAGACTGTTCCTCAGCATGTTGTAGGGCGGCTTCTCATCGTACTCAAGGGTCATCACCACCTTCATGTACTCCTGCAGGGTCTCTGCAGTCGAGACACCCCCCCCCCATGAGAGAGGCTTGAGAGGGGGCCCCTCCAAGCCGGAGCCAGGGGGGCTGTGCCCAGTCTCCGCCATGGGGCCCATTTCCTTAGTGCTCCCTCTGGGCCTGGAATTGCCTCAGGCTCTTAGGTTAAATTTTTTTTGTTTTTGTTTTTTTGTAAAACATCCAACATATGTAACAATAGAGCGGTATCATGAGCCCCAGTCTACCCATCGCCCAGTTTCTTTTTTTTTTTTTTTAAAGAATTTATTTATTTATTTGATAGACAGAGATCACAAGTAGGCAGAGAGGCACAAAGAGAGAGGAGGAAGCAGGCTACCCGCAGAGCAGAGAGCCCGATGCGGGGCTCGATCCCACGACCCTGGGATCATGACCCGAGCTGAAGGCAGCGGCTTTAACCCGCTGAGCCACCCAGGTGCCCCATCGCCCAGTTTCAAAAACTACCAGCTCATAGCTGATCTTGGTCATCAAAACCCCCGCCACTTCCTGCTCTGGTCTTGGGGTAAAGCAAATCCCAGCTAATTGTATCATTTTCCTACAATCATCTAGGGTGTCATCTCTAAAACAGGGGTTAGCAAGCTTGCACTGGAAAGTGCGAGAAAGTGAGATTTTTTTCTGTGTGTGTGTGTGTGTGTGTGTGTGTGTGTTGGGGGGGTCTGTGTAACCCCCAAACAGCCACAGACAACTCGTAAGCCGGTGGGCTCGGCTGTGAGTGAGGCAAGACAGGTCTGTTTATGGGCACTGAAGGCTTATTTTAGACGAGTTTCATGTACCATGAAATGCTCTTCTGATTTTTTCCCCTCAGCTATTTATTTATTTTTTAAAGATTTTATTTATTATTTGAGAGCGAGAGCATGCATGAGCAGGAGCAGGGGTGTAGGACTGAGTAGGGGGAGGGGCAGAGGGAGAGGGAGAAGCCGACTCCCTGCTGAGTGCAGAGGCGCCCCCCACCTCCCACGCAAGGGCTGGATCCCAGGACCCCGGGATCATGACCTGAGCTGAAGGTAGATGCTTAACCGACTGAGCCCCCAGGCACCCCTTCCCTCAGCTATTTCAAAATGTAAAACAAATTGGGGCACCTCGGTGGCTTGGTTAAGCGTCCGACTCTTGATTTCAGCTTGGGTCATGATTGCAGGGTCCTGGGATCGAGTCCCTCCTTGGGCTCCTTGCTCAGCAGGGAGCCTGCTTCTCCCTCTGCCTTCTGCTCTCCCTGCTTGCGCATTCTCTCTCTCTCACTCTTTAATAAATAAATTAAATCTTTAAAAAAATAGTTTTTTTAAAACGAGAGTTCTATAAGGTAAAACCAGGTGTACATGTGTTTATCTGTGCTTCATATGTAGAGGAAGCCCCGGCAGCAGCTTGGAGGGGTGCAGCCCTCCCATCTCTGTGTCATGTCCCTTTGTCAATGTCTGCTGCCGCCCCCAGCACAAGGCGGAGCTACCTGGCCACCTGCTGAGTCTGGGTGGGCCTTGTGATTTGCTTGAATGTGGCCGGCTGACGTTCTGGGACTCCCATGGTCTACAGCTTCCCCTTGTGTCCTCTTGGAAAGCTGACAGGGCTTCAAGAAGAAGCTCAGAGCTCAGGCCTCCCACACCTGCCGGTGACAAGCCACCTCCAATTAATTGCCAGACAGGAGAGAGGAGCGCTGAACAAGCCGGCCCCGGTCGAGCCGCCGGATGGTGGCATCGGCACAAGTTCCCCTGCCCCGTGGGGCCAGGAGAAGAATCACCTGGCAGAACCCGGTCCAGACGGCTATCCCAAAGACATTTTCGTAGGGAAATACAACATTGTGTGTGCAACTGCATATGCGCCAGCGTGCACGGAAGCACCTTCAGAGACATCTCTGAATTCTGCTGGGAAGATTCTGGTTTTACTAGAATGGGCATAGATGCATATGTGATTTGGAGAGGCAACACTGGGCTGGACACAAGCCACCTGTCCCCACCACAGCCCCCACCTCAGGACATACCTGAGGGACAGATCCAGCGACTGCACTGTCCCACGAGGGTCTCTGGGTTGTCAAGAAACCTGGCAGGACAGAGGTGTATGCAAGAGGTCTTTTAGGGAAGGGAGAGCAAACTTTCAAAGCAGAATGTCTAGCAGGGCTACGGAGACCCCCGTGATCTATGGGAGTTATGCCCGGTAGTGGGGCCTGCCAACACCCCATCAGTGAGTGCTTTTAGGGGAAACAGAGCCTCAGGCTCCTGCAAGGTTCTGGCTACAACGTTTTCATGGTGGCCTCCACCACTCTCTACTTAAATTTGTCTTATGTGTTTAAAGATACCTTGTTTACTATATTGTTGATCTATCCACACTGAACTCACAGTCAGCAGCACCATAACCTAACACACCTATTTTCCCTGTAAGGCGCATCCCAGTGTTCTTACACCTTAGGGAACATTGACGGCTCTTCAGCACCACGCGTGGGACCATTTTAAGTGGCAAGATCACCAAGAAAAAGCGCAAAATCTGGAAAATGTGGCATTAAATGGACTGCATAAAGGAGCCTCGTTTATAGTGTGCGATTCAAAGCAAGAAGGAAGAACGTCGCCTTCTTTGACCTCACCTGGGACCATGTGCATCAGACAACTCGAAATTTTCTCTCCTCTGCATGTGTTTGAGAATGATCTGGAAAGTACTGCGAGTATGGATTCTGTGGTCACAAATACCTTTTAGTGAACAGGCAAATCCACAAATACGGAACCTCTGAATCAGGAGGACTATCTTCCTCTTTATAAATGCACACATGTATTTGTGTACACACACACACAGACACACACTCTCTCTCTCTCACTCTCTCTCTCTCAGACCACTTGAAAAAACCAGAAATTCATCCACTTCCTTTGTTCTACCCTCGCAGTCCCAGCCCACTGTATCCTCTCTGGCCTGGACCACAGGCCTGGCTCCCCACTATCTGCACAGTGCTGGCTGCTGTCCTTGTCTCCCCTGGCCCCAGCCCAGAAGTCTCCAAGCTCCACCTTCCTGCTCCCCAACCCTCTCTGACTCATCCCCTCTCTCTCCAGTTCAGGCCTCATCCTCTCTTCTGGGACCTCAGCCTCCTCCCCAGCTTTCTGCCCAGTTTCTATGTTTCTGTGCCTAGAACTGACTTTGCCCCCTCCTGCTCACAGCCCTCAGGGGACTCTCCAGTGCCCTGGGGGAAAACCCCTAGCATGCAGGGCTGCCAGCCCCTCTGGCCTTGTCTCTCTGACTTCCTCTTCTGATCTCATGCTCAGGCCACACCAAGCCCCTTCTGGCTCCCTAAGCACACATCCATGTCTTTTGGCCTTGGCACATACTGTTCCCTCCGTCCTGGACAGTCTTTCCCATCTTGGCCCCCAGCAGGTGGCTGATCTCCTGGAAGCCTCCCCATAATCCCTCCAGACAAAGAAAGCAGATCCTTCCCAAGTGCCTGGGCACTGTTCGTATAGTCCACAGATGCCCTGAGGCAACTGTCAAAGACAAAGGAGGAACCAGGCAGGTCTGACCCTCATCTCTCCCGGCAGCCTCAGGATATGTGTGGCAAATTGCTGAGGGATGGCACCAAAGAGCTGTGCCCCTTGCATGCCATAGGTTGCATAGCAACCCTACCACTGGCTGTCAGTGTCTGTAGGACCTCCCTGCGCAGCCTGCAGCCTTAAGAGCAGGAACCATCTCCCACGGGCACCTGGGCTTTCCTAGAGGGGATTTACATACCAGAAAGCCTTGGAGAATCAAAATGTCTCTCCTAATTCTTTTATTCATTCATTCCATCATGAACTAGAATGTACCAAAAAACGAATTAATGTTGAATAAATGGAAAAAGGCCATGCACACCAGGAAGACACCGTAGAGGACAAGTTAGAGTTCCAGAAAATGTGCATGTGGCAACATCACCCCCTCGTGGACCTTTGTGTTACTGCTTCAGGTCTTGGGACTCAGGCTTAGTGCAGAGTCTATGATGGCCCATCACCACCATCCTCATCCCCTTCCTTGATGTTTCTGACCTTCCCTCTGTGGTTGTGGTTGGGATCTGGGGCCCAGGGAATGAACTGTTACTCATACTCCAATCACCTATGTTAAAGTTATTACTAGGACCTACCTTACCCTGCACTAACTTGGTGAGTGTGGAACTTCTTAGGGAAGCACTCACTGATGATCTCTGGTGAAGCAGAAGGTGGCAGAGTTGTGCTAAGTGGATAGGGCTGTTCTTAGGAGTCAGAGGAAGTAGTGGATGGGGGATTCACCCCAGTGGAGCCTCAGCGGGTGATTTCACCCATGACATGTGGTGCCCTCCACTGATTCACATCTGGGTCTCCAGCATTTTCCAGCACAGGGACTGGCACATAAATGCCTTCTGGAAACAGGTTCTGGATGAATGAGTAGTTCATTCATGCACTGTCTTATCTGTGTAGAAATCTTGCCTCTCTTGCCCATCTGGGAAAGCCCTCTGCTCTGACACCGGGTTACGCATCTCTTGGGTCAAGGCATCCAGTGGCCTGAAGCCAGCTAACCTGCCTCCCCTCTGCTCCTGTGATGCTCCTGGGGCTGCCTCCGCCCTCATGGGCAGCACCTGCTTCCTGCCCAGGCGTCTCCTCCCAGCCTGGGAACTCCCAAGGCCAGGGCCGCGTCTGCCTGAACCTGTGTGTCCACACTGAAGCCTGGGCCCGTGAAGGAAGGCTCACGCATGCTTTCCTTGTTCATTCATTCCGCAACTATTTCATGAGCACCCGCCGCGTGCCATGTGCTGTGGCGTGAGCAACACAGTGAGGGGTGAGCGGATGCGGTCCCTACCTGCACAGAAATTTGGCTGAAGGTGGGACCATGAAGGGGTCTCTATCTGCTGTTCACCGTCACTTCTCCCCTTTAAGGGCAGAACCTTCAGGGTCAGCAGCCACAGGCTGGAAGTATGGTTTTGGGGTGGCCATGTGGCCAAGAGACGCATGTCATTGCCAGTCCTGTCCCTCAAAAGCAATAAGAGACAGTGCCCGCAGAGCTGGCCCCACAGGAGGACAGATGCATGCTGAAGAGGCCAAGACTCTGCTCCCGAGAGGCGAGTAAACATCTGCCTCATCTGAGCCACCGTGTTTTGGGATCCCCCCATCAGAGTAGCTCAGCTTTGTCCTTAATGTAACAGAAGCGTGCAAAGGAGCTGTTCACAGGCTCTGGCACACTGAGACCTTTAGCAGATGGGCCCAACGCTCCTACTGCTGCTGTTACCAATTATGTGACTCATTTTCACCTGGCTTAGTTTAAAAAATGGAGACCTACTGGAAAACTAGAAAGAAGTGCAAAAATAAATTCTGACAAAAATAGGGCAATGGGTTCATGTTCTGGAGGGTTCTGAGGCTGGCTTCTGGCACAGAGGTTGCCTGTGGAAGCCTGGGAGCCCAGGACTTCTCCCTCCCGGTCTCTCTATGTTGCTCCCTCCTTTTCTGGAGAGGTCAAAGGTGTATCAGCGCCAAAGTGAGATATCCTCCTCACCTCACTGCCCTTCTGGAGGCAACTCACCTGTCACCATTGCCATGAGACCTGCCTGGGCCATTAAACTGAAAGGAGTGGTGTGTGCCTGCACCCTGACAGTTGGCCTGGTGGGTACCCAGGGCTCTGGCCCGTTGGTCCCAACCAGTCTGGCCTATGGAATGCTCTGTTTCACTCTTCATCTCTTTACTGTCTGTCACCTCCACTAGTATAGGAGTTCCCGAAGGGCAGAGATGTTTGTCTCAGTTATTCCTGTATCCCCAGGGACTAGACCACGGTGTGGTGCATAATAAATGCTCAATAAGTATCTGTTGAGTGAAGGAAGGCTGCATCTGAGCCACCGATCCATCTGTGGTAAGCCTCCCACACTGCTTCATGGTAAAAGAGCCTTCTCTGGAGTCGAATGGCCTGGCTCTGAGTCTAAGCACCTCTCTTTAGTAGCTGTGTGACCTGAGCTGATTCCCTAAGCATCCTGTGCCTCAGTCATAAGAGCATGTATTTCAGCGTTGTTCTGAGGATGACACAGAGCGCAGTGCCTGGCACAGACAAGCTGTCCTCGAATGGGTCATTATGAGCAGGCCAGTGTGGAGGGAGGCAGATCCCTTCCTCTGAGCCCCACAAGCAGGAAACCTGATGCACTGGGGAGTGATTGAGCAGAAATCTGAAGGATGAGGAGATTCAAGGCATGGGACCTTTCATGCCAATCCCATACCCACCCAACAGCAACATCACAGCTTTTTCAAGGATCCAGACACATCCAAACAAATTCAGGAGCAGTATTTGGGGGCAGTGGACTAGCAATGTAGCTAAAGTTAGAAAATACGGCACTAAGTGAAAGGAAGCAAGGAACAGAATGACATTTAGAGCTCAGTACCATTTATGCAAATTAAACACACCGCTCATAGATTGTTCAAGGTCACGGACATGTCTGTACTCATTGGAAAGCAGGAGTCAGAAGCAGTAAACTCGATGCATGTGGAACGATGCAGTTAAAGTTGAAGAACAAGGTGCGGAGTGAAAAGTACCAGAAACAAGTGAGATTTAGAGCAGAACAGTATTTATGCAGGTTAAACACACACAGTGCTGCCCCCACCAGGCGAGTTAAGGATACAGATACACTTAAACAAAAGTATCAGTAGAACATATATTAAGTATGTTTGAGTGGGTGTCCATGGTTGAGAGAAGATGGTGGGGGGTTATAAGAGGGAAACAATAGAACGAGAGAGAGGCTCAGCATGAACTGGCGACACGGCACACAGAGAATTGAGAAGCACATAGGACTCGATGTCCTTCCCTGGAGTTTTCCCTCCTCCCACCAGGCACACTTTCCCTGGATAATCCCATTCTTTCCCGGGGGTCATCTGCTGACAACTCCTGAGCTAGCAATGAGGTCTGAGTCTCTAGACATTCCTGCATTTCAGACATGGATGGCCAAACATCTCCTAGGTGGGCCCTCCTGGATGACTCTTTGGCAAATCTCAGCAACCCCGCCAAGGCTATACCAGATCTTGAACCCCAACCTCTGGACCCACAGGGCTTCCCCTTAGCCAGCGGTCTACTGTCCTTGGTGCTGAAGACCAAAGTGCCTGTGAGCCCTTCCCACCCAGCCCTGCTGACTACTGTCCTTGGTACTGACAATTGCTCCACACCTGCATAATCTTCCGCTGTCCTTGGTGCTGAACAGCTCTGCATTCAGCTACTCTTCCACTGTCCTTGGTACTAAATGTCTAAACCAGAGCTAGCAGGACCTGGTGGTTTTACAAGCAGATGGCAGGGAGAGGAAGTGTGGACACGGGTGGCCGGTATTGCCACATGCTGAAGCAGTGCCCAGGCCTAACTAGCTTAGGCTGCCCACTTGTCTGTGAAGGAACAGATGAGTCATGGTGTCCTGTGCACTGTATTTTCTACAGGTCAGGCTTTGTGCTGAGTGCTGTGTACCTGACTCCCCTGAATCCTTCCACAAGTTCTGAGGTAGGTGCTAACAAGATCTCATCCCAGGGAGAACATAAGGCTTGTGGAAGTTATTAAGCTGCCCACCCAACACACTGCAGTGATGGGCTTGGAGTCTGATCCCAGGCATCGTGACTCTGGAGCCCACGTTCTTGTCTGCTGCAATGGATGCTACTGGATATGCCCAAGCACGTAGAGGCCTTGGCTCTGCTGGACGCTGCCTCCCCCTCCTTTTTGTTCCCTGCTGGGTTCTGAACTTCTGCCCCACCTTCTGGGGTGCCGGGCCAGTGCTGGGTTCTGATGACCCCCAGACTCACTTCTGTTTCAGCTTCATGATATCCTCGATGTTGGGAAGGCAGTCTGTCCATGGCAGGATCCCGTAGAGCCATTTCAGCAAACAGTAGCCCAGGGTCTGGAGGTCACTGCGGCGGGATGGCCCTGGGGAGGCAGGGCAAGAGGAGGCAGCTCAGTCCGAATGCTCCATGCACTGACACCTCCACTCTATTTCTCTGACTCAATGCACTCGACCACCCAAGCACACAGGCTCTTGTCTGCTCACTTTCTCATTTACCTGCTCTTGTGCCCTCATGAGTCTCTCAATTAATTACTCTCATTTGCTCTCTCAGCTGTCCCTACATTCCTGCTTTTGCTAGCTTACTCCCTTGTCTACTTGTCTTTCATTCATGCACTCATCCATTCAATAGGTCCTCAGAGCTCTGTGCACCAGGCCCCATCCCACATTCTTAAATCCCAGACAAAAGTTTGGTTGGCTTCCAACCCGTGACAGTCTAATGGAGACACAGTATGGTGTGGGATTACCTGAGCTAGGGCAGTGGCAGAAAAGGGCATGAAGGAGGCCAGAAGGATGGGCCCTGAACCCAGCCTCAATGGAGGAAGGTAATGAAGACTGTGGGATTTTATTTTATTTTTTTTTGCTTCCTAAATAACATAATTTAGACAACAATTTGTGTAAGTTTTAAACAAGCACTGACAGTTGACTGTGCCAGACCTTCTGCCACTCAACGCTGGAGGCACAGGCACCACCCCTTTCCTGGGGGGAGTCTGATGGGAGGACACAGGTAGATACATGGATGTATACAACATCAAGGGATTTGGGAAGGAGAGGCTGAAAACTCCTCAAGGAGTTGTCTCCTCAAAGTACTCTCTTCTTACTTACTCTGTACACTTTCCTTGGATAATCTCATTCCTCTCCCAGGGCTTCAGCTGAACTCCTGAGATACTGCTGATATGTGGGTCTCCATCCAGACTTACTCCTGTGCTCCAGACATGGATAGCTAGTATCCATGCCTCCTTGACAGCCTCTCCTGAATGACTCTTGGACAACTTTCACATTCAAAGTCTAAACCAGATCTTGAATCTGACCCCTGGAACTGCCTTGTGTCCAGCCACTTGCTGTCCTTGGTACTGCCCTACAACTCACTAACACAGGCTGTCCATGGTTCTGAATCCTTATTCTAGCTCCCTTAGTGTGATTCCTGTGTCTGGCCACCTGCTGTCTGTGGTTATGAAAACCTAAAGCCGGGGCGCCTGGGTGGCTCAGTTGGTTAAGTGTCTGCCTTCGGGTCAGGTCATGATCCCAGAGTCCCTGTTCAAGCCCCACATCAGGCTCCCTGCTCAGTGGGGAGTCTGCTTCTCCCTCTGCCCCTCACACTGCTCTTGTGCTCTCTCTTACTCCTTCTCTCTCAAATAAATAAATAAAATCTTAAAAAAAAAAAAAAAGAAAACCTACAGCTACCCTTGTATGAGAAGCATATCTCCATGGTCCTGAATCCCTTCTCGGGACTCTTACCGCATCCCTTGTGCAGGTCAAGGCTAATGAACTCGAGATCCCCCTCATGTGGGCTCCTGCTGCCTTCCATGTAGGCCACGTGTTTGCCACCGGGGGCATAGCGGAAGGTGAAGCCGTAGCCTGCCAGCGTCACCTGTGTGGACATGGGGAGAAGCCATAGAGTTTGGAGGTTAGGAGCTTGGATTCTAGAGTCAGACAGTTCAGTCATGGGTGCAATTTGAAACAAATGCCAAACAGTACAGAAGAGCGTGAAGTGAAAAGAACCCAAACCAACCACCTCTAGCCCCCAACCCACCACTAAAAGTAACCACTAATAGTCATTTCTTTTTTTTTTTTAGAGATTTTATTTATTTATATGACAGACAGAGATCACAAGTAGGCAGAGAGGAAGGCAGAGAGAGAGGAGGAAGCAGGCTCCGTGCCGAGCAGAGAGCCCGATGTAGGACTCGATCCCAGGACCCTGGAATCATGACCTGAGCCGAAGGCAGAGGCTTAACCCACTGAGCCACCCAGGCGCCCTCTTTTTTTTTTTTTTTTT
>RCUC01110216.1:0-10739 GCA_003697995.1 Taxidea taxus jeffersonii
GTGTGTGCGTGTGTGTGTGTCTTCGTATGTACATGCTCAGTATCCCCTCTTCTCTTCTGCTCAAAGAGAAGAGCCGCCTTGGGAGCTTTCCTTGGGAGCCGCCCTCACTGCTTCCCATGAGGTTCTGTGGGACCACGGCCCTGGCCTGGTTCGGACACGACCCCACTTCCCTGTAGGCTCCAGGAGTGTCTTGGGCTCAAGCTGGGCCAATCTGAGTCCCTCTGAAACCTTACATGCAGAAGCATGGGTGCATCGCCCATCAGGAGGACCCTGGGACACCTCAGCCCACACAGTCCTTGTGTCAGCCCCAGAGGGGAGCTAAGTGGGCAAAGAGCATGAGCTGTGCTTCTGGGGGTCGGGATCTGGTTGTGCTCCAGGCCAGCTCCTCTGTGCTCTTGCATATATGTACTCCCCTTCCTCCGTCAGCTGGCTGGGAATGGGTTTCTGCGTTGATTTAGTGCCTACTGTGTAGGTGGTACTATTTTAGGGTAGAAATGACAGAGGGTGTCTGCTTTCATGGAACTTACTTTCTGTTGGAGGTAGAGAAAGCAGTCTTGGAGTCAACAAATGGGCCATCAAGTTACCTGCAGGTAACGGATGTGGCTTCCTGGGATGAGGTCCCCAGTGAGGGCCCTGCTGTGGGGACCAAAGAGCTATTGGGCCTGGAGAATGGGAGCGACGGCCACAAGAATTCTGCAACTGGCTGGCTGCCCCTGGCTGCTCAGGGAGGTTTACGGAAAGAAAGCAATGAGATCAGGGCTTTAAAATCTCAGCTCAAGACACAGTCAAAGAATTAGAGAGCTTCAACAACATCCCTAAAACAATCTCTTTTCCTTTGTAGCCGAAGGACTGAGATAGCTGAAAATCAGACTCCAAATTTGATCACGGGGTTGCAGAATCACAGCATAAACTGGATTAACAGCTGTGACAGATCTGTTACATAAATGTTGAGGCACTGATTGGAAAGGAGAGGAACACTGAGAATTGGAACGGGGGGATCTTATCGAACTCAGAAGAGCCCGAAAATAGCCACTTCTCCTTGTCTAAACAGACACATCCTTCCCTTCTTGGAAAACCTACAACAACCTCCCATGAACCAATCTCCTCACAAGGGGGTGCTTGTTCTCCCCAAGAATTACTCTGTGCTGCTTGCTGTCCTCAGAGTCCGGTAGGCTCCAGGAAACAAGTCCAAAATTTGACCCGGGAGAAGATAAGTTATATCTTCATGGAGATTCTCAGATGACCACATGATAGACAAAGAGAAAACCTGGCTACATGTTACAGATACTTCTGCATGCTAGCTGGAGGGCTTCAGCTCCGTGCAGAACCTGTGTGTCCATTTGGACTGGCTGGAAGGATGGCCAGAGGTATGATTGTATTTTTATTTACGAGCCACACCTTCCTTATGACTGGTGGCGAGGAGATTGCAGGAAGACATATGTGGGTTCAAGTCCTGACTCCTGAGTCTGGTGTAGCAGATCGTATGTCTTAGGCTCTGAACTCCCGGTAGCTGAAACAATGTTGGAATTTAATGTAAGTGGAAAGAAATCTAGGGGTTGAGTAAGTTTCAGGCTGGTTAATTCAGCAGCCCAGGGAAGCCATTGAGGATTCAGGTCTTCCCTTTCTCTGCTGTGCCCTCCCCCTGGGTGGATCTTCATAGTCCCAGGTTGATGGCCAGACCCAAGAATGACTCAAGGAGGAAGATACCATTTCACATGTATGCACTCGTTAGGAGTGGGGAAGGGTTTTCCAGCAGTACCTCTATTCTCCCACAGATTTTTCAAGTCTCACTGGTCAGATTAGGGTCACCCATCCCATCCTAAACCAGTCTCTGGCAAGGGAATGGGACTCTGTGATTGGGTTAGATTATTCATGGGATGGAATAGATGGGAGAACCAACCACCTAAACTTGGTGCCTTGCAAGGACCCTCACAGATCTCTCTGACAGCAACCTCTACTGTGCTCCCTCCCCCTCTCCCAAAGGCTCTTCTTCTACCTGGGGCAGCCTCCCCCAAATACCCCACATGCCTGGAAAATTCTACTTATCCTTCAAGCATCACCTCCTTCAGGAGTCCTCTACCCACCTTTGCAGCTAGAGGCCTCCTTTATTTTCTCACAGCTTGTCCTTATAGGGACCATTTACTGTGGGCCTACCGTGTGTCTGGGTCTGTGTTCAGGGCTGTATTTATATCACTGAAAGCTCCTGACAATCCATTTGCCCATCTATTTGTGTGCTTCTATGTCCGTCCGTCCATCCATCCATCCATCCATCCATCCACTGTCCATCTGTTTCTCTGTCTGCCCATCCATCTGCCTATCCATTTAGCCCCTCACTCATTCACTTGTCTGTTCACCCACCCACCTGTTCATCTGTCCATCCAACCATTCATTTGCCTGTCCACTCACCATCCACCCATTCTTCCCTTTGTGTATCTATCCATTGTTCCACCTATCCAACCACCTGCATGCTCACTCATCTAGCCACCCAATCCATAGGTATGTATAGAATGCTTAGGTGGTTGTTGCAATGCTAGGCACTAGGGACAAAATGATGAGCAAAAACTAGATTTGGCCACAGCTACATTCAGAAGTCACTTTCCCTCATCCCATACACAGCCTAGGGGAAAGGGACAAGCCATGGCCCAGAACCAAAGATGAGCAACCCAGTGCTATGGTTCCAGGATGGCTTTGGGGTTAAAGGAAATAATTTCTGAATGGCAAAGCAGGTAGAATTAATGCATACCAGCTGTTGCTAAGTTGTAGACATTTCAGAATTACTCTGAGAATCACACTGTGATGGGGACAAGAGTTACATTATTTTGTATTCTTGCCTTCTATCCCGGTCTACCCCAAAAGAGCAGAGGCCTTCCTTTCCCTGCTCCTCCATCCCTGTCACCCTTAAATAATTAGAGTTGCACAACTCACCAGAAATTATTTTTTGAGTGCAATACCCCCAACGTATATACATTTATGCATAAATTATATACATATCCTAAAGTCAATCCATATTATAAATATTAGCAAAGCTTCATTTCTTGCCTATTCATTGGGTCATATATCTCCAGATGTTTTATTTGTCACGCACAGTTGGTGCCTCCTGCCCTCCAGTAAAAAGAAAAGAAAAGAAAAAAGTATTGTCTTTCCTTCCCTGCTCTGTCTGTGTGGTGAAGGATCTAGAGCATGAACAGAAGTGAGTAGGGCCAGAGATACTGGGGAAAGCGGGCCACTTTGGCAGAGAGCTGGGGAGGGATGGGATGAGACCTGCAGTGCCCCTGGGAGGGTATGGGGGAGCTGGCTTTGCAGCCTGTGTGGGATGGAAGGAGTGGTGATTCTGAGAAATGTCCCTGGGTTATAAGCCAGCACCCTTTGAAGCCTATTTGTGGATGGAATGCCAAGTTTGGGCAGACTTTTTAGATGCCTTTAGCTTCTGGGCTTTTCTGAATGTGACTTTCTTGAAAGATTTGAGGCGAGGTGGAGAAGCAAGTTTTGTCTTTCGAGTGATTAAAGAAGAAATACTGGTATAAAACAGGTGTCTCAACCTCAGCACCACTGACATTTGGGGCCTGATCATTCCTTGCTGTAGGGACCGTCCTGTGCATTGTAGGACATTTAGCTGCAATCCTGACCTCTCTCACTGAGTGCCACTAGCATTCCCATCCCACAGTATGAAGACCAGAAATGTCCCAGGCACTGTCACCTGTCCTGGAGGATGCTATCCTCCTAGGTCAGAACTGCTGGCTCGATGAAACAAGTATGAGGACAGGCTATTTCCTCAGGATGAAAATCTTAGAATTATGGGATGTGAGAGTATAAACATTTTCTTAAAAATAAGTGTAATTTCTAAAAACAAAATTAATATGTTGTAGCTGCAGAAAACTTTGAAAATGCAGAAATCCACAAAGCCCAAAAAAGACTCACCCCACC
Source organism: Taxidea taxus jeffersonii (assembly GCA_003697995.1). Classification (NCBI taxonomy): domain Eukaryota; kingdom Metazoa; phylum Chordata; class Mammalia; order Carnivora; family Mustelidae; genus Taxidea; species Taxidea taxus. Next base: position 3,925 of record RCUC01110216.1, read on the forward strand.
GCACTCACCAGAGATAACTGTTCTTAATAGTTCATTTTATAATCTTCTGCCATTTTTCTATGCATATAAATAGACACATTTTCTATTTTTAAACAAAATGAGATTATAGTGCACACACTGTTTTGTAATGTACTATTTTCACTGAACGATGTATGATGACCATCTTTTCATATCAACGAATATAATTCTGACACACAAATATTCCCGGCTGTTGACTGTGACTATGTGTTGTATTATAATTTACCCAATCCCCTATCGCTCCTTAAACATTTATTTTTATTTAGCAGTTAATGTATGTGTGTTGTAGGAAAGTTAGAATTAAAATAACCACAATGTAGCGAGTATACATCGCCCGCAATCTCACCAGCCACGGATAATTGGTGTTAATATTTTAGTGTATATCCTTTCTTACTTTCCTTACAAAAATGAGAAAATTGCTGGTACGTACTATTTTATTACTCACTCTTTTCACTTCACAATACAATGGTCGTGTCCATACTTGTATGACACCATTACTGATGGCGGCAGAGAATTCCATTGTATTGAAAATACGTGATTTTATATAACCGATGATTGCCTATTAGTTGACATTTAGGCTCCTTATTTCGCCGTTCAAAAAACACTGCAATCAACAGCCTTGTAGCTAATTATTTTTTTAGTACGAATTTCCCCAAGAAGAATGGGTGGGTCAAAAGGTAGGCAAAATGCGTTCGGACGTGGAAAATGAAATTGCCCTCTAAAAAACTCTACCACTTTATGTTTCCACCAAGAAAGTACAAACGCCCATACTTCCATACCCTTGCTAACACTGAATATAATGATAGTAATAATAAAGTGCCAATTTTATAGGTGAAAAATGATAGCTGGTTGCTTTAATTTGCATGTACTTGAATACTAATGAGGCTGAACAATTTTTTCAAATGCCTTTTGGTATTTGTATTTTTCCTATTGAAAACCGTTCATACTCTTTGCTCATTTTTCTATTTGTATGTTAATACTGGCTTGATTATTTGTATGTTAAGAACATTAACCCTTTACCTGGATACACAGATTGCAATTCTTTTCCCAAAGTCATCCCCTCCTTTTCATTCTGTGTCATTTTTCTTTTTGTTCATTTCTTCTGTTTAAACTAAAACATACAGAAGCTAAAGATTTTTGTAGTCAAACCTGTGAATCTTTTGTGATTTTTGCTTTTGGTCTCATGCTTAAGACAGCATTTCCCACCCCAAGGTTTACAGATGCTCATTGATATTTTATAATTTGCCTTTACGTTAATTTGTCTTTTTTTCCCCCTGGAATTTATTTCATTTTTATTTCATTTGTTTATTGCCTAGACCCACCACTTCTCACCACCTAGGCCACCACAAGGCCCCTTGTCACTGGGGCTATCGTGTGAGCGCCTGGCAGTCTCCTCACGCTCTGGCCCATTCCGTGGGCCTAATGGCTCTGCTTCAGTGGCACAAACATTCATAGATTACAGCTTTATGACGGGTTTTAATATCTGGGAGAGCAAGTGCCTCCTCAGTTGACTTCTTTTCAACATTCCCCCGTCCATTCGTGAACTAAATCTTCCGGGTCCACTTTACAATGATTTCTTCAAAGTCAAAAAGATAAAAATCTCATTTGGATTTCAAGTCGAATTGTATCATCTCGAGAGGTCAGTCTGGGTGGAATTTATATAAATACCACACGAAGATTAAATCTTACCAAACAAGGATAAGGCACATGTCTCTATGTATTCAAGTGTTCCTTAAAATTTCTGAAAGATCTTGCATGCCTGGGTGGCTCAGTTGTTAAGCATCTGCCTTCTGTTCGGGTCATGATCCCAGGGTCCCGGGATCAAGTCCCACATCAGGCTCCCTGTTTGGCGGGAAGCCTCCTTCTCTCTCTTCTGCTCCCGCTGCTTGTGTTCCCTCTCTTTCTCTGTCAAATAAGTAAACAAAATCTTTAAAAAAAATTTTCTGAAAGATCTTTCTGGAAACCTTTGTTGTTAAAAATGAAATCTTTAGTTGCATTGCAGGGAGACCAGGGAAGGTGGTCTCTATGGTTCCTCTGTTTTTCGCCTTTTTTGCTAACAGGTATTCGTTTACAGATTCTGATGGTAAAATATCTGGCCAGTTAATTCCAGGGGTGTTGCAAAGGAAGACATGTTTTCTGTTTGTGAGGTTCAAGTTTTATAACACAAGCACTCTCCCTCCCCACAGACACACCCACACACACTGTTAATAATATTATTCAGAATCCTTATTGCCTTCTTTCTTCCTGCCTACTTGGTCTATCAAGATGGTGAGAAATGAATTATAGTCCTCAATTAGTCGAGTATATTCACCAAACTCCCTCATATTGCCACGAGTTTTTACTTTCTATATTTAAATGTGATGTAATTTGGTGCATAAAATTTCATGACAGTTTGGTGCTCCCTGTCTGTGTAATGCTTTTTGTCTTATCTGCGGCTACATCTGAAATTAATAGTTGACCCATGCTTTCTTCCTGATTCTATACCCTGGTATATATTTATCTTTTGTAACTTTGCTTTGGAAAGGTCTCTCCTGAACAGTATGTAGCTTGATTTTGTTTTACTCAATATGAAAAGTGGATTCTATATTCGGGTGTGCTTTAGGTTTACTGTAAAACAAGAAGTTAAACTCGTATTGTTGTAATTAGTAATTTAGGCTTGCTGCTGTCACCTTCCTTTCTGGTTTCTGCTTTTTGTTCCCCTTAACATTTTATTGCCATTGTATTTGCTTTTTATGTCTTTCAAGGTTTTGGGGAGTTTACGAGTTCTGTTTTTAGCTTAACTATTTTCAGCTTTTTTGACCTGTTCTTTTGCCCTTCTTTTCTAGTTGCCAGATTTAGTAATCAAACATAGCACTTTTGGGGGTCCCCTATTTAAAACAACTATCAGAATTTTTTTGGTGTTTTTGTTGCAAGAGACAGAAGTCTGAGCAGAGTGCCTCCATTCCAAGTGGATGCATCGGCTCTCTTAATCGCCAATGCATGGATGCGGTGAATTCTGATGAGACCAGGTCTAGGGAGCTTGGGTTGATGTCCTCAGCCCTGTTCATATGTTATGTTATAATTACCTGCTTGAAGGTCTGTCTCCCCACTAGTGGGGGACCTAACTGGGGGAGTCTGTTAGGAACACTTCTGGCTGTGCTTTGAGACATACTCATATTTGATGATCTTAGCTAACTGTAAGTCTGGAGACAGACAGTTGTGTGGAATTGAATGAAAGGACTTTTTGTGGGATGGACGGGGTCAAAGGAACTCACAGTGTCATCAAAAAATTAGCAGGAGCTGGGAGCTATTGCTTCCTCCAGGCCCAAAAGACCAGGGAAAGAAATCATGTTGCCAGAGACCAGAGGAAGGGGAGGATGGGAGGAGTCCTCAACAGAAGATGTGTTCTGAGAAAGAGGGGTGCAGCCACTCCAGGTAAGGGAGCCCAGAGAATGGAGGGAGTGGGAGAAACATCCTGACCTCTGTACCTCTCTCTGATCTCTTTCCTTATCTCCCATGGGCCAGTGTCACTTGGAAGTCCCTGAGCTGATGGGGGTGTGTGGGGTGGGCCTCCTGGGGTCAGAAAGGGTGGGTAGGTTTGGAGAATGGAGGGACACCAGTCTGGAGTTGTTCTGGGGATGTACAAAACCAGAGTGTGTGTCAGAGTCCCCGAAATTCTCCTGCCTTCTCATTGTGATTGGAAGGTGTCTGCTATAGCAGCAGGCATCCAGGATCGTCTGACGGCTTCCCCACCAGGGCACAGAAAGGTGGGAACTTCCTGCATTGCCAAGTCTTATACTAGGAGAGACTCTCCTCCAGAAACCCGACAGAGCAGCGCCCCTTGCTGGGTCCCATGCCCATGCTTCAGCCATGCTTCAGCCATGACAGACTGTCCTGATGGCCCTAGACAGTCACAATCCCCCTCCCTCTGGCTTGTATCCACCACAGGGTGGCACAGGGTTAGGGATTCTTCGCCTCATCCTGCTTTCTCAACCGGCAGCAGTTGAAGGGGTTCGTGCCCTCTGCTGATTTTTTAAAAGTTGACTTTATAGAGGTGTAATTTACATGTAATCAATTACACCCACAGAAGTGTTTAAGTCCATGGGTGGTTACAGAGGCATTTGCCCATGTGACCACCACCGTACTTGAGCTGCAGGAGGCCTGCATTGGCCCCCCAAGTCCCCAACCACAGCTCCAGCAGCCACAGGTCTACGTTCTGTGACTGGAGGACACTTTGCGTTCCCCAGACGGTACATGAGTGGGACAACAAAGCACGCATTCCCCAGCCTAGAGGCTCTCTCGCTCAGCACCGTGGTTTTGAGTCTCACCCATGGGGTGGCTTGTATCAGAGGTGGAGTCTTTCCTGTTGCCAAGCCGTTTCTGCCGCACGGACAGAGGAGCCACGCTTTCTCTCATCGCCTCTTAGTTTTTGAAGTACTTTCTCCATTTGGCTTACAGGAGAAACCCTCCTTCTCTGCCTCCACCTCTGATTTCTTTCCTCTCTGACCTCCACACTGGGGCCATGCTCAGGCTGAATCCCCTTCCCATGCCTATCACACGGGTTCCCCAGCCTTACACAGTGTCAGGCCTTCCAACACCCCCTCCAGCCATGCTGCGGGGTCTTTCCTCCCAGATTTACAGCTTCTGCCAGGCTCCCTCCCAGGAACCCCACACTTGTGCATACAGGTCCTGCTTACTCTCTCCTGCTGAACACGTCTGCATTGGTCTCCTCCTGGTGCTGTGACCACACACATGACCACACATAGTGTGGCTTATGCAACATCTTATTATCTTACAATTCTAGGGGTCAGAAGTCTTAGCATCCAGGTGTCAGGAGGACGGCAATCCCTTCTGGGGGCTCTAGGAGAGAATCTGTTCCCTTGCCTTTCCAGCTTCTAGAGACCCCTATGTTCCCTGGCTGTTGGCCTCCTTCCTAAAAAGTCAGGGAAGCAGCTTCCAATCTGCCTCTCTCCGTTTCCTTTCCTGAATCTGACCCTCTTGCCATCTTAGACCTCCTTTCAAGAACCCATGTGATGTCGTTGAGCCCACCTGGATAATCCAGAATAATCTCCTCATCTCAACACCCTTAATTGAATTATACCGGCAGAGTCCCTTTTGCCCCGGGGGGTGACATATTCTGAGGATCAGGATAGCTTTGCAGGGGGCATTGTTCTGCCTGCCCCAGTGTCCCAAGGGAACTCCCGTCCTCTGCCCCCATCAGTTCTTCCTCTTCTCAGACAATGGCCACAGCCAGCTTCCCTCCACTTGCCCCCTGCTGCTCTCATGCCAGCCCCTCAGGGAAAGCTCTTGGCTCTGCCACGGTAATCTACCCAGAACCCAGCCACTCCCGTCCCCTGCACTGGTTAATACCATAGCCTCTGGCTGGTCTCTTGCTGCCAGACCCTCAGAGCGGCCGCCCGTTCAGCCTCCCACGGGGTACTGTCTGTTCCTTCTGGCTGACCCCTCAGGGTTCCGTGAGCATTATGTCTGGGGGCGCTTTGTGAGCGTGCGCATGCGTGTTTGCTGTCTGGGCGAGCTGAGTATCTGGGAACAAGCGTGTGTGTGGCCACGAGAGCGTGTGAGCAGATGTGCTTTGCCTGCCCAGCTGTGGTCTACATGTCTGGGTCTGGGCGTCCATGTGTGAGGGTTGGTGCACGTGTGACTTGGATGGGAGCAGTCACATCTGTGTGTGGCCCCGGGGAGCTGCGTTCAGCTCAGGTAGGGAGCCTGGGTGCCCGGGCAGCCCCCTCCTGCTGGGCCCTGCGCCCCCTCCCGGGAGGCTGTGCTGAACATGAGAACCCTGCCCTGTGGCCCCCCACAACCCCCGCCCTATTCAGAGATCCTTGTCACCAGGCGGAGGACAGGAAAACAGCTAGCACGAGGTGCCCTCGGGCCCATGCCCTTCCCCCAGTGCCTCGCCCCTCGCTGTCACTGGGGCCACTGGCTCGGGTTAACTGATGGAGGGAAAAACCCATTAAGCAGCTGCCTCTCCCAGTCATCTGTTATTGGTTCCGTACTCGCCTGTAGCCCGGCTGACGCGTGCTCACTCTTCTTCACATAATTGAAGAAAGTTTTCCCATTACCCGCTGTCTCTGCAACGCGGCGCCCACCTCTCGCCCCTTCGCAGTCCCACGGATTCTGATTTCTTTACCTCCTCCTTAAGAAGCTGACCTAATTTCCACTGTTCGTCATTTTCTCTCAAACTCGGAGTAGGCTGTCTCTGAGAGGCTGCTCCCCACTCTGGGACGGGGTCTGGGATGGCAAGCCAGCTGTCCTGGGGGACAGATCAAGGGCCCTGGGGCCACTTCTTGGCCTTGAACTCCTGGGCTCTGCCTGAGTTTGATGAGCCGTCATGAGGCTGCCCAGGTGACAAATGGAGAGCTCCAGGCACAGTGGTGATACCCAGGTGGGTCCTCTGTGGGAGCTTTGCCCCTCTCTACTTTGTTCAGGTTAACTTTGGCTTCCTGAAGAACATGACCGGGAACAAAAGCACTTTATCTTCCTCTGTGTGGCTGGGCCCTCCCCAGAATGGGGTGGGGGGTGGGAATTGGATCCTTACTAGCTCCTAGAGGTTGGCCTGGCCAGAGGCTTTCTCTATTCCTGCCAGGGGGCCTGAAGTTGGCAGTTAGCCTCCCTGGCTCCTCCCACCCAACAGCTTGGCCTCTGAGCCTCTTACTTCCCCAGGGGGACCTTGTCCCTCCCCCAGAACCCACACTACCCTGTAATGTGCAGCATTCCCCAGGCCAGTGAACCCTTGCCTTCCTGCAGGATGCACCAAGCAGCCCTTGTCCTGGATGGGGCTGGGCTCCAGGAACACT
>RCUC01110220.1:0-27842 GCA_003697995.1 Taxidea taxus jeffersonii
CCAAACAACTTGTAGTAAATTACACTTCCAATTTTGATTTCTCCCTTTTTTGAACACTATCTGGCAAAATCAGAAACATCTTTACAAATGTTTCAGTGTTATTATCTGGCTCCCTTCTTCAATATTTCATACAGCTTGTGGTTCTATTCTAAGTATAGGAACACATATCATTCAAATGTATAATAATATCACACATACTTTGTTCTCTAAGTACTGGGTAAGTCCTACACAGGTAGATGTTCACTGAGTGATTGATGGCTGAAAAAAGCAAATGCAACCATTTTTTAATGGAAAAAAGAAAAGAATGAGGCAACTAAGCATAACCCTGAAATTGAGACATATTCTCTAAATTCTGCTTGTAAGTAGCCTAGAGCAGATCATCAAATAGCCTATTTGGAAACACTAAGACATATTGAAAGTGCTTGGTTTTCAGGAACTAAACGGTCATGAGTAATGTAGGTATTTCCCATATAGCCAAGGATGCTGACACTGTCTTAGGGAACTATTTTTGAAATTGTTCCATTCAGATTGTCAGGGCTCAGAGCTCACTGGTTTCGGATCCTGGGGCATTTGGCGGGTTGATAGGCTGGGAATAGGCAGTAGAGGTTCAGCAACATCCTTCACTTTGACCTTTTAACTCACAGCTGGGCATGAGACAAAACCGATGAAGGGCTTCCAAATGAAAGCATTCTCCTCCATCTGAAATACCCACTGGTAGGTTACAAGATAGATTTTAAGCATTTACTATATGTAGCACTATATTGAGTGGGGTGGGGATGTTCCTAAAGGATTATATACACCTTCCTGGTCATCTGGGAACCTAGAGTACAGAGGAAAGAAAAGCAAGAACAAAAAACCATAGGCTCAGATAAGGGGCCAAAGAGTTGCAAAATAATCCATGCTGGGATTTTAGGTTGTGGGTGAAGGTTGGACATTTGCATATGTCATCTCTTGCCTGTCTTCTCCAAGATGACTCAGGGAGTCTGAGCTCACATGTATGTGATCTTTTGAAGCTCTGGCAGAGGAGTCCTCTAGGCCAACAGTTCCTAGTGCCTTTAAAGAGATAAAAAGCTGGGGGCACCTGGGTGGCTCAGTGGGTTAAGCGTCTGCCTTCAGCTCAGGTCATGATCTCAGGGTCCTGGGATCCAGCCCCGCATTGGGCTCCCTGCTCAGTGGGGAGTCTGCTTCTCCCTCTCCTCCCCACTCATGCTCTCCCTTGCTATCTCAGTCTCTCTCTCTCTCTTAAATAAATAAATAAAATCTTTAAGGAGAAAAAAAGAGATAAAAGGCTGTTTCCTCCTTCCCTCCATGTCTGGCCAATGGTGTCTGTAGTCCTCTGGTTGCTGGAGAAGAGGGATATCAACCAAATCTGGTCTGAAATGTTCTTCCTTCTTTATGACATCTACAAACACTATGTGATTGTCCTTAATCATCTCTTCTTTATTTTCAAACAGGTTTTGCTTGTTTATGACATGAGTAAGAACATTTCAGATCATTCACCAAATCAGAGAACTTTGGACTTGTAAGGAATCTTGGAAGGAGATTTCTGATTCTGCACTCACATACTACTGCTCATCTCAGGGTTAGTCCTTGGCTAAATGCTCAGGATTTGCCTCTCCCAGAGTCCTTTCTACATTTAGCTTTGCCCAATTTCTTTAACCTGGCCCACATCCTCTTTACACTTCCTTGCCCTCAGACTCTGGATCACTCCAGGACCCAGATCCCAATCCACAGAGCTAGTCACTGCTATTCAAGGTACCTGGTCTCCTCCATACCACCAAGCCTTTGCACAGACCATCCCCTCTAGGCCTTTCCTCCCCTGGTCTACTTAGAAATCTCCTAGTCACCCCTCAGGGCCACTTCAAAGGTTGCCTCCTCTGGCATGCCCACACCAATTTCTTCGAGCCAAATTAGTCTTTTCTTCTTTCCTACATCCATAAGCTTGCGTATCATTATTATTTCCCACTTAGTGCACTATTTTGACTGTGTACCCATGTACCCGTGTTTCCAGCTAGCCTGTGTTCTCTCCAAGGGTACAATCAGAATTCATTCATTCAACATTTATTCAGACATTTGTTCATTCATTCATTCACTCATTCTCCCCAGCACTTACCCCAGTCCTGACACATAGTAGATACCCACCAGTGACTCCTGAATTAAAACGATAGGGAATTCAGGTTTAGAAACGTGAACTCATCTACTAATTGCTGTAATAGATCGACTTCGAAGGTTTCAAGAGGACAGCCTATAATTTTCCGTCGATAAAACTGCCATATACATGCACAGGTGGGAAAACATTCTCATCAACATGCATCCTGTACCTGACACACTCTGAAGGATTCAGACAGGTGCACCCAGATCTGAAAGCAAAGAGTTCCTGAATAGCTGGATGGACTTTCACTTTGCTTCATGAAGTGGTAGAGAGAACCCCAAGCTGAATTTCAACAGCCTTTCTAAGAATTTGTATTGAACAGGGGCCCATCTGACGGCCTTGGGACCCTTACTCTGTCGGTTTTGGAGACTCAGTTACATCCAGGTCTTATGTTAGAGACTCAGAGAGCCAAGGGATGAAACATCTTGAAATCTTGAATAACTAGGTAGAAATGATGGAGTAGGTAAGAGAAGCAGCCCCAAACGCTTGCCGACAGAAGCTCACTGGTTGAACACTTGTCATCACTGACAAGTAATAGAGATCTCCAGAATTATGACACAATTTTTAATATGTTCAGCTTTCTAATCTTCGTTGTCTCTCCATATTCTTAATATTTGCCATCAACCCTTAATGAGGTTCTATATCTTCATTTTGGGGGATATACTTCTGTTAATTTATCACCTTCGGTCCCGTGAGATACGTATTTCAGCAAGCCATGGATAAATTATTGTAAAGCATATTTATTTAGCACAATCTAATTATTACAACGTTCGGTAAAGGCAAATGAATAAATCATAAACGAAGAATAATGAGGGTGGAACGGCTATGCATGTGTTTCTGGTGAGCGTATAAATGTGCATGAGATTCAGGTGTGCGTGCGTGTGCGTGTGCGTGTGCATGTGTGTGTGCGTGCGTGCACAGGCGTGTGTGTTTTAGCTCAGAAAACATTCTCCTGACCCAGCCTGGGCCTCGGACAGGATGTCAGGGCAGACATACTTCTGATCTCTACTGTCCAATGCAGTAGCCCCACAGCCCAGGAAAGTACTGAGCTTCTGAAATGTGGCTGGTCCAAACCGAAATGTGTTATAAGTATAAAACACATACCACATTTTGAGGACTATGTATTTTTTTTTAATGTGAAATATCTCAGTATCTGGACAGCAGTTTTGAAGGCTCTTAGAAGGTCAAACATAGAGATAACATACACCTTGCAATTCCATTCTTAGATACTACCCTAGAGAAATGGAAACAGAGGTCTACACAATTTGGACATTGAGTTCATCACAGTTTTATCCATAAGTAATAGTGAATGACTGGAAACAAGTCAAATGTCCACGAAGTAGTGAACGGATAAACAAAAGGTGGCAGAGCCATACAATGGAATATTGCTTAGGATTAGAAAGGAACTAAGGACTGATGCATGCTACAACATGGATGAAACATTACATTCAGGTTAAGAAGCCAAGCATAGAGGTCGAGATATAACTACCTTTAAAGCCACAGAGACAGGAAATAGATTAGTGGTTGCCTAGGTTTGGTGATAAGAACTAAGAGTGACTGCAAATGGGTTGAGCCCTTCTTTTTGGGGTAATGGAACCGCTTTGTTTTATTTTTTTAAAGTAAACCCTACCCCCAACCTGGGGCTTGAACTCACAATTCCAAGATCAAGAGTCTCATGCTCTACCGACTGGGCCAGCCAGGTGCCCTGTGATGGCTCTGTTTTAAAATTAGATTGTGAGGATGGTTGCAGAACTCAATAAAGTTACTGAAAATCACTGAATCTTATACCTGCAATGAGGAAATTTTATAACATGTAAATTATACTCAATATGTCATTAATATGCAATATTTCCAATGTAATTTTAAATGTAATAATGTTTACATTGTTTACATGTTAAAATTATAATGTTTTGGATATATTCGGTTAAATAAAATGTATTAAGCTTAATTTCACCTGCTTATTATTACTTTGTAATGTGGCTGCTACAAAATTTCAAATTACACATGTTGCTCGCATTATATTTCCCTTGGACAGCACAACTTGCAACCGTCCCATGATGCCAACTAAGCAATCCCCATACTTCCATTCAATTCCAGAGAACGTGCTTCCCCTCCTGGCTCACCATCAGCCCCACAGGAGAGCGGAGTGCTGGCATCCCTCAAAAGAGACGAAACTAGGGGGAAATGGCCAGTTTGCAACTGTTTCAATGACTGACTGACTATATGACGGTCCTCTGCTCATTGGAAGAGGGCTGGGGCTTGGGTGCAGACAAAGGTGCGACCCTAGCCAGACGAGGCACAGGCATGAGGGGAAAACCATTTCATTGTCAAGAGAGCATCGCTCATGCCTGCAATGGGTTATGCTCATTGTATATCCACCTGCTCACGTACCCTACATGTCTCTCCATGTCAGTGTTAACCTGCTAAAATAATTTAAGGACACAAGCTACTAAAACCATCTAGGAGGAGCTAAGCTTGAGGGCTATGGATTTATTAAGACAAAACTAAATTTTATTTTTTAAAAACGGTATCATACAGCATGTTGAAAGGATAGATGTTAATGGTCTGGGATAGGGGTGGGAGGGGGAGAAACAATGATTGTCACGTTCTCTCCTTGTCTGGGCCAGTGGTTTGCAGTTCCAATTTCCCATTAAATTAACTGGGGGATTAAAAAAAAATATGTGGATGCCTGGGCCCCATTCTTAGATATTTTGATTTAACTACTCTGGGGTGGGGTCTTGGTCATGATCTTTTGAAAGGTTTTTAAAGTGACTCTAATAAAAGGCCAGCCTGAAAGTCACCGACTCAGGGCCTTGCTCAGCAAGCATTTAATAATAGAGTGTTGGGCTCATAGAAAGAGGAGGGAGAAGGGATGGACAAGGAGGAACCAGACTCCCGCAAGCCCCTCGAATTTCCCAATCCCCCTCTCAGCCAGGCAGGAACTGCCTTCGGCTCTCTCTGGCGACCACCCAGCATCTGCTGGAGATCCTCGAGGAGGACACTGCCTACAGCTTGTGAGACTTGGCTGTGCTGGCCCGGCTTTAACTGTGAGCTGTGTCTTTCCTAGTCCAAGCTCAAATCCGCTGCTAGTGCCCACTTGCAGTCTTATCCTGCCACCTGGACAAGCCTAATGAAGGCTACCCTTTCCCCACACAATGGTCTTTCCATTATTTGAAAACAATTATCAGGACCTCTGGGCTTTTCCTTTTCTATCCTCTACAGTCCCCATTCTTTGATCTGTTCCCAGCATGGTCCCCTCTCCAGGCCTATAACCATCTCTCAGCACGAATTTGTCAATTTCCCCTTTAAAATGTGGACACTGGACGCTCAGCCTCCAGATGGTGTCTGCCCAGGGCTGAGTACAGCAGGACAATTACATTCCTTGATAAGGCCATTACACTCCTGGTAATGCAACACCACTAGCTAAACAGCAGAACAGCAGAACAATTGGAAAGAGGAAAGGCTGAAGGGGAAAAAGTGAGATTCCTAAAATTTTTCATCTGTAAAATTTTAACATCTGAGTGTGGCATGTCACAAAACACTCATCTGATCGAGCGTCAACCCAGCTTATGAGAACAGAGGGATTAGGGGCAGAGAAAGGGGATTCCATTGTTTCAACCTATTGTTTGGCTATTAATCTTCCACCACGATTTTGTGATAATTATCATGAAAATAATTAAACGTTATTACATTTATACATTAATTATTCCATTAATCTTCAGTTTCTCCCGCGAGTGAAGTTTGGCAACGTGGGCAAAGAGACCATACTCAGCAAAGGGCTCAGCGGATCTGTAAGAGTTGGGTCCATCCTGGGTAGGGTGTATTCTGTTTGGGAAAATGACTTGGTTCCCAAAGGTAAGCCTAGATCAAATGCAAATCACATCTCCTGCCTGGAGAGGCCACTGAAATCCAATGCAGTGAACTGAAGCTGGACCTTACGTGGCGTTGCTCACAAAAACTGGCCTCCCTGGAAGCGGTGTCCACATTTGACTCCTTGGTGCTGCCCCAGGGCCCAGAACATGGTAGACGGTATCTGCTTCTCAGCTAGCTTAATTGCCCACACCTGTCTCTAAAGACAATTCATTTCAAATTCAATTTATACATATCAAATGCTCACTTTTGTGCTAGATGCCCGAGTAGGGTGCTTTCACAGATGGCTTATTACATAAACACTTTCAACTTCCTGCAGTGGTGTAACTTGGACTGCAGAGTGGAAGAGAGACATGGAATGTTATTCAGAAAAGATCACTAGACCCCAGGGAGAAGGAGGGTTGATATTGGGAATTGAGAGAAGACCCAGGGAAGTACCAGAAAAACTTGGGAACACCTAGTCTTCCTGCCTGATCTTGGGACTATTCACAGAGTAGGACTATTTCTCACACTTCATGCATCCCCTAATGACATGAAATTAGCAAAATTCTACAGACACACATGGTAGGAGCTGCAAGGGACATCGGTTGGGGGAGGGAGGGCTATTGATGATTTTGTCACACACTAGCCAACAGCCTCTTTCTGATGTGAGGGGCTGCCTTCTCCACCCACTGATGTAATACACCCTCCCAGGGGAAATTCCTTCTGAACCCTGGGAATGGACCATTCCAACCCGAATGCTATAAGGCCAATGGCACTTCCTCTTATTGATCTTATCTATCTATCTATCTATTTATTTATTTAAAGATTTTACTTATTTATTTGACAGAGAGAGACACAGCAAGAGAGGGAATACAAGCAGGGGGAGTGGGAGAGGGAGAAGCAGGCTTCCCGCCGAGCAGGGAGCCCTATGCGGGGCTCCATCCCAGGACGCTGGGATCATGACCTGAGCCGAAGGCAGATGCTTAACCCACTGAGCCACCCAGGTGCCCCTGATCTTATCTATTTAACTATCAAAATTGAAACAAAGTCAAATCAACAGAGGAACAGGGACCATCAAATGGGTGTTTCAACAAAAATGAATGAGCATAGAGCACTTGGCCTAGAACAAAGGCTTTCCACTGCCACCTCCTATGTGGCAAAGTGCCCACCTCCTCCAAGATTTCTTGTCACTACTATGGTCATGCTGAGAGGGCACCTGACACGGGGTTGATCAGACTATCTTCCCATCCACTTCTTTTCTTGCTCTATTTCCCTCCTAACAAGTAAATGAAAATAATAAAAAGCATCCATATTTCCAGAATCCTGGAAATGGCAAAGCTCAGTGGCTCCATTGAGATCATCATGAGGGAGGAATCCGAGGCCCCAGAAGGAAGGCAGCATCGAAGCTCTGAGTCAGAGACAGGGGCCGCCATTCTTGGGAAGGTTGCTGCTCCATATTTTTTGGTGGGTTTGTGCTGCTGTAACTTGATTTTTCCAGGGTTTGATCTGAGAAGACCCCTGCCTCTTCTTGCTTTATTACAGAGAGACCAGGGAAGGGAGTACTGTCTGCTGAGGGCAGTGACTGAATACTTTTACTCTGGTTTACATTCTTTTAAGGCTCTATGATATTTTTGCAAAGCATCCTCTAAGTCTTTCCCAGGAAAATACAGACTAGGTGCTGTGCCCATGATGCATGTGGCAAGGTGGCTTTAGGAAAAGACATAATGGCATCACGATCAATGCAATGAAACAAACCCCACAGCAAATGTCCCAGCAACTGTACACAGGAGAGGGAGTGCTATGGCAGGCCAGCTAATAGCAGGGAGGGACCACGCTGGGCTCAGCACAGTCTTGACCTTCTTCCCACTATAAGCTAAACCAGTGCTTTCCAAGCTGGTCTGCCATGAGAATCACCTAGTGGCTTAAAACAAAACAAAACAAACAAACAAAAAAACCCACTGGTGTCTGTGTCCCACCCCTGAAATTTGACTGGTCTAGGTGGGATCTGGGTTTTGAGAATTATTAAAAATTTCCAGGTGATTCAAATGGGCACTGAGAACCATTGGGATGAAATGTTGCAAAGCACTGTTTCCCAGAAGAGATCCAGGAGCTGCAGTTTGATGGATCAGTTCCAAACTCTGACCCAGACATCTGACTGAAGGGGTCTGGGGGCACCTCAGCTACACACTTATGGGAATTCAGGGCAGCTCAGGCTAGGTAACCAGGTGTATTCTCATGGGTATAAGCAGCACCTCTATAAGACTGCTCTGCCTGAACAATGGACATGTGATGAGCCAGCCCTCAAGGGCACTTGGCTTTCCTTAGGAAGGAGAAGCCATTGTCTGCCTTGTGGTCTAACATTCATAGATCTTTCCAGAAGCAGCATAGCTAATCTCTCACTAGAACCCCAGGTTTGTAGGCCACGTATACGCAGGGACATTCATCAGAACACCTTCTGGGGTCAACAATCCAGCCCATGACTTGAGGCTGTTTTCAGGAAATGACAATAATCACAGTCCCATTACTGTGGCTGGCCTGGAGCTGGGGGAGGGGCGGCGGCAAGGCACAACTCAAACTGATGATGGTAAAGGTGCCCTTTGGGGGGATGTGCTCTTGTGGCCCCACATGGCAGGATGATCTAATACATTCTCAATCCTTACAGAAATCCCTGGGAGGGATTATTACACCTATTTTTGCAGTTGGCAAAACTAAGGCAAAGAAGTTTCAGGTCTAAGGACAAGAAGAACCTAAATGGTGGAACCGAGATTTAAAGCTAGGTCATACGAGCATGTAGCTTCCTAAAGGTGAGCAGGAAGGACACCAAGGTGCAGGAAGATAGGTAGCTAGGTAGACAGTTGGATATGGACGCAGATACAGAGGCACAGATAGACCAAGACCCTGTTTAGCTGCTTAGCAAGCCTCAGGGAAGCTTAGTTAGTGAGGGGAGGGTAGCAAGAGCAAAAGGAAGCAAAGGAAAATAACGGAGTGTTAGAAACCAGGCATTAAGCAAGTGCATTATGGAAAAATAATATCTGATAGCTACGGAATAAATAACAAGAGAGCCGAAACAAATGAGAGGAGCCCAAGGAGTCTACTTCTCAGTGAGATTATTCAATGGAGAATCCCCAACGGCAGTGGCCCAGCTCCTGTCATCACCAGCAGCCGCCTTTCCCGGGGCTTGGCTTCTCATGTGGAAAAGCACGGCGGCAAGACAAAGGCAGGCAGCCCCACCCGGCCCAGCCGCTGTCCCACGGCAGTGACCTCCCAGGACCTTGCAAAACTGGCCTGTTGTTACTCTGAACATAACCTCTGTCTTCCTCCTAAAAGGTTTTTGCTGCCTTTCGCCTATGAGTTCAATACTGGGTGAGATTGAGTTGGAGCAGTTAAAGAAGGAGGAGGGGGAGAGGGAGGGGGAGAGGGAGAGGCAAAGTTTTTTGAGTTTTCAAAACTCAAAATCTGTTTAACAGAAATGATATGGAAGTGAGTAAAAATTTAGTCTCTAGAGTATTCTAAGAAATATTGATTATAAGAGCAAAACACACAAAAAAGAAAGAGCCTAGAAAGGAGAATGGTTAAGTGAAATAATTCATGTACACAACAGGAACAGGAGACAGGACTGGAGGAGAACAATCAGTAGTAACCTTGAAGATGATCATGATATATATCAGTATAATACAAAAAGTCACAAGGCAGAATTGCCCTACGATGTATGAACTTTGTATGTAAATATATGCATAAAAAGAAAAGAGACTAGGAGGACATGCACCAAAATGCTAATGTGATTATCTTGAAGTCATCAAGTTATGAGTAACTTTTCTGCATTTTTATGCTGATCTTCATTTTCTCAAATTTTCACAATGGACATGTTAATCAAATTAAACTATAAAAGTGATATTTTTTTAAGATGTGAAGAACTCTTGGTGGTGCTTTATGTAAATGAAGAAGTAACAATACAAGAGGGACCTTTGAGAAAATCCAGTGGCTCCAGGACCAAAGGCAACAGAAACTAGATAGTGCGTCTTGGTTGTCTGATGGCCTTGTGTTCCCCCAACAGTAAGGACTCACTAGATATGCCATACAGCCTTGCTGATGGGTAGATTACCTATGGCTTATTGATACAGTTTGATACTGAGACAGGATCCTGGGATCAGGGCACAGAAACCCTGGCCTTGCCAAGAGCCAGCAAGCAAGACCCACTGATATTCCCCATCTCCATACAGTGGCTCATAAACGGACAGGGGTCACAAGCCCATGCTCTTCCCCACGTGCCCAGCATTTGTCCTGTGCTGGCACCTCACAGGCACTCAAATACCCTCTGACTCGACCAAGCTCGAGCTTGGATCTGGTCTCCACTTCTCGTGGGGGTGACATTTCAAAGACTTTTAGCCAAAAAGATGTCTTCAGACAGAAGTTTGGCGATCACACAACATCATCAACTTACTGCTATGCTGGAACTCAAGTTCTGGAAACTTTGCATGCCTCTGCCTTGCGAAGTACCGCCACACAGACTCCCAGAAACAAGACACTCGCTGTCCCCTAGGCGACTCTCACCGTGTTTCTACTTTTCCAGCGAAGTGGAAAAGATGAAGCAATTATCTGGGGAGTTCAGGTAAAATGTCAGCTTTCTTCTGAATCTCCTTTTTAGTCTAAATCTCATTCCATTTCCAGGAAAGCATTTTCCTGATTCATTCTGCTACATTTTCTCAATTCCTAGTTTAGTTTCTGAGAGGAGGCTTAGCCTATTAGTGTTAAATACTAGGCGCAGAGACGCGTGCACCTCATGCCATCTCTTGGAGGAATATTTTACCATGAAAAATGGGCTTTAATAAGAGAAATGTTGAGAAAGATGACACAGAGATAATTTACCCACGTATATATTGTGACATATTAAATTGCAGAGAGTTTGGGTGAGATTCCGAGTCTTAAATGAAACATCCAATATCTGCACCAGCACACAGCCCAAGAAACTGCAGAAAAACAAAAACATGAAAACATCCATATGTCCCCCCACTCGGCAGGGCCGGAGCCAACTCCCCCCACTCCCCCCACTCCCTCCCCAACCAATGGCTCTGCCATGGGTTTACGCCTAGCTGCGAAGCACTGAACTGAAAAAGTGGTTAATTAATGAAAAACTTAAAATTCAGCAATGAAATTACCTTTCCCAGTGACTGATAAAGGCAGTATAAATAATTCAGTCTTTCCCACAGTTGATTGAACAGAGTGACTTTCCTCTTTTGTCAACAGCATAGAAACATTTTTTTTTTCCCTGCTGCCACATTTTGTAGCGGTGACAACAAGTGTTACTGCCCAAGTCTAGCCGGGGAAATGAGAAGGGACAGAGAAAATCAAATTGAGAACTGGTTTCGGTCAGTAATTCTGAGTGTGCAGCGAGCTTTCCAGGGGTGGTGGCTCAGAGGTTAGGACAAGCCTTTCGAGTGAAGGCTCCCAGTGGTCCCCGGGCTCGGCACAGCCACGAGAACCTGGGTGCTCGATGGTCTCCCTACCCCCTTTCCCCGCTGCTCTACTTGCTCACTGAAGAAAGAAAATGCGGGGAGGGCCCCTGGTTGGCAGAGGCTGTGAAGAGAGGGCAGAGAACTAACTTGAACTGGAGGGAGGTCTTTCTTCCCCTCTGGGTCCTAAAATTGGTGTGTGTTGCCAGTGGTTTTTTTTGGCAGGCCCAGGTAGGAAAAGGCACAGCTCAGGCCCAGGGCAGGGACATCTAGTCCACCTGGCTCTTGTGTACCATCCACAGGAGGGCCCAACGGAGCACTTTCCAGCTATGCGGGCTCTCTCCACTTCTTGCCGTGTTGGGGGTGGGAAGGATGAGTCTTTCTAGAAAGACTGTCGCCTGGGCCCCCGGCGGTACCCCCCTCTTTCCACCCGATGGAGGAGACCAGAGGCTGAGTGCTCAGACGACTTCTGACCACAGCGACCCCTGCTAAGCCCTCGAACACTTGCTGTTGATTTGCACCCGCATGTGGCTTAAACTACTTGAATTTCGTCCAGTGTGTGAGGTTCCTCATCCTGGCTCAATGAATTCCTCATGTTTCCTCTCATTCATTTGTAGACCCTGAGCCTGGAAATCAAATAGCCCCCTTTGGAACCACAGGAGTGGCCCTAAAAGTCATCGCTACCTACTGAGCCCTTCCCCCTGCCCTTCCAGGTCCTTACCTGGATGAAGCCATTTAATCTCGTATCTATTGCTAAATAACTACATTACTTGGGCAAATCACTTAACCTCACCACCAAGTCTCAGTTTCCCTGTCTATAAAATGGGATGGATACTAAAATGTGCTTCGTAGAGATGAGGGGTAATAACAGATGGGAAAGTAATTAACACAGGGTGTCCCTCGTGCTCAGTAAATGTGACTTCCTTCTCTTTCCCCTTTCTTTCCCCAAATGAGGTCTTACAGATGAGGACATGGAAGCAAGAAGAAACTAACAGAGTTCCTTAGCCATGGCTTGTCTGATCAAGGAGACACAACAGGGCTCCTGGGGGCAGCATAGAATCCCTTTTCTGCCCCAGGGCCTGTGCTAAGGACTTAAGGAGTACCCGTGTAGGATAAAAAATTATCTTGGCTCTGAAGGAATCTCCTACTTAATTGGGGAGTAGCTACCACTGTTGAAACAATTAGCAAATCTCCTGAACAGGGGCCTCTGGGTAAAGAGTTTATCCCTCATCCCTAAGGGAGTGTTTTTAGGATTATTTATTTCTCATTAGACTCCCCAGGGCATGCTAAGAGCTGCACAATTAAACACCTTCTATCAAGGAAACAACTAGTAAAACCTGGGATTCTAACAGATTTTTGAAAAGAAAGAGAAGATAAACGATGAAGATCAATTCTCAAACTACTGTGGAAAGCCTAGGCCTGGAAGGTGGTGTTTAAAGAAGAGTTGATGTGTGTAGGTAGAGTTGTCTACGCAGGTCACAGGGCTAAAGGGACCTCTTTGCTGAGGGGCCCTGTGAGTTTGTTCAGGTCAGACAGCTGGTGCTCAAGGATGTGAGAATTCTGGGAGCGTTGTGTGCCAAGAGGGACATGTGTGAACAGAAAGGGTCTGTGTTTAGCAAGGACTCTGGGCTGAAAGGGCCCAGAGGGTGACCCAGTCCAGACCACAGGGTCTCCCAGGAGATGGAAATGGTCTCAGTGGAGCCGTCTCTGAGGCCAGGTCCTTGCGGAAAGTTCTTTGTCAGAAGCTGGTCAACTCCAGATCCCGATCGAGGCTCCTCAGAGCCTCTGACAGGCAGAGTGTATGTCTTTTGGACTTTTCACTCTCTCCACAGGAAAGCTGGCTGCTTGGGAGTGACTTTGATGAGAACCAAGTTCCCAGGCACCGGGCATCCTTGTACAGGCAGCAGATGGTCAGCATTTTATGTAATGAGGGTTCCTCAATGAAGAAAGGCTTATATTTACCTGTTTCTGAGAGAGGACTATACCACTTTCTCACCAGCTTTTTAAACTCAAAGCAGGAAACATAACATCTTTTCAAATGATTAGAACAAAATAATAGAATGCTCTGTTTGTATTATGGATAACTATGGAGCAGAGACTCAGGGAGAGAGGAGGGGAAGAATAGAGAGGAAAGAGACAGTTGGAGGAGAGAAAAACAGAAAAGCAGAACATAGATCGTTGATGGGTCCAGCCGGATGGGGAAGCAGCAACACACACTCCTTCTTTCCCTGTCAGGGTGAGAGATGAAAAGCATCCCCTGCAGAGGGTCTGAGGGGGTTCTATGTGGTGCCACACAAAGCCACACACTCAGAGGGATTCAGGGCCCCACAGGGCTCAGCCATGCACCAAGGTGGTTTATAAACCAGAACACCAGCAAATGCAGGGAAACTCCAGCCGAAGAATGTGCTGGACCTTACCAGAATGAGGGCGAAAAGGTTAAGAGCTATCATGAGACAGAAGATCTCATCCTCACTTTCACTGGAGACAACTCTGAAATTTTTATCCTGGAACATGGTTAGAGTCCCTTCCCATTTTAAAGAAAAACGGGCCCATGTTCAAAGGGTCATTTCCAAATTGTAGTATTTTGTTTAGAATATCTTAGCTGGTATCACTTACATCCATTTGGGGTTTGTTAAACTCTGAGTATAGATGGGGATTTTTCTTGGAAATTACTTTGTGAGGCAGATTTGATGAGAGGTCTTGAACTCTTGATGGAGAGTTCAAGATTTTAGGCCATCCAGAGAGGTGGTTGGCTACCATTCAAATGAAAAATTTTAGTTGTCAGAATAGAATACCAACACCTCAGTGCAGCACTCAAGGTCTGGGGTTGCTGGGCACTCCCTCATGGGAAGGTCCTTGCTCCAGTCTCCAGCATACAGCTCACAGTTCAGCCATACTGATGACTCCTTCCTGCCCTTGGGCCTTTGCACCTGCCTACGTGCCCAGCATGCTCCTCCCCACCTTGTCCATCAGATAAACACATACCCTCTTTGGCACCTAGCCTGGGTGTCTAGTATAGTCTCACAGCATCCTCTGCTTCTTCTCCTTAACACTTGCCACCAATTTAATGAGACAATGGTTAAGGCCTATTTACTGCCTGCAACTGTGAATTCTCCAAAGGCAAAGCCCACACAAGTCTTTATCTTCATCTCCTGGCCCAGTGTCTCTTAACACGTGGCAGTTGAACATACAAACAAAGGCTTCTCTCAAATATTTCTTGCTAAGAACTTAGCCCCGATCTACGCGCTTCCCCAGGCTGTGGGAGGGGCCTCTCCCCTTCTCTCCCACAGTACCCAGTGCATCCCTTCACCTGGCCCCAGACAAGCAGCCCAGTGGCCATCTGTGTGTCTTTTGGGACAAGGCTTCTGCAGTTCTTGTCTCTGAAAAACTAGGCCCCCAAAATGACAGTGCTCCCCTCAGGCCCCGCCTTCTAGGTTCATCGGCCTGCCTCTCTGTAGATCCAAAGAGGTTTTTATTAAGGGGACCCAATCTCCAGGTAAGCTTTGGGGGAGAAGGATGACTCCCTGCCTTCCTCTTGTCCTGACAAAGAGCTCCACAGCTCTCTCCACTCCCTCCTCCCCTTCCATGTAAAACAGGACTGGAGGCTGTCTGTGTGTAGGGCCATGTCTGACTTCCAGCAGACCTCAGCTTCTTCATAGACACCTGATGGCCAATGACGGCTGCTGGATGCTGCCGCGTGATACAGCTGAGTCACATAAAGGTTTGGTGGCCCCTCCAACAACAACTTCCTGCCTACTTCCTCTGACCAGCCACGGATCCACACCAGAGGCCAGCAAACTGTGGCCAGAAGGCCAAATCTAGCCTAACACCTTATCTGCGTGGCCCAGAGGTAAGAAAGTTTTTAACATCCTTAAATGTTTGGGGAAAAGAGAAGGAAGAATATTTCATGATGTAAAAATCACATAAAATTCAAACTTCCAGGTCTGTCAATAAAAATCCATCAGAACAAAGCCATGCCCACTCACATACATGTTGTCTATGGCGGCCTTCACACTACAGGGGCAGAGTCCAGCAGCTGCCATAGAGAACGTGTGGCCCCCGAAGCCTCAATGATTCATGATCTGCCCTTCCCAGGGGCAACCAACTCCTATTACAGACTCTGGGATGGAGGAACAGGCCCAGCAAAGTCTCACAGCTAGACTCAGAGGAAGGAGACAGGTCCTTGGCAAATAAAAAGTGAGAAATGCTACAGAGAAAAATTTAAGAGAAGGAGGAAGATAACTGAGGGGCCCGGGCAGGTGGCAAGATGGCACGGGTGGGCGGGCATTGGAGCACAGAACAGGACAAGACCTGGGATGGTTGGGGGAGAGATGTGCAGGTGCTTGGGAGCACCATGTGTAAAGACCTCAAGGTTAGGAGGGTCCTCGGCCAGAACCTTCCATCTGAAAATGTTCCTGGCAGCACTGATTGCTGCTGGGAGAGAGAGACTTGCAGGCTGTGCTGTCTCTGGCCGTGTCTAGAGAGGGAGCATGGAGGTTGCTGGGACAGCTCTGATGGGATCCAGCTGCTCTGAGCTTTGCTCTGGCCGGTGTCCCTGGGCCTTGGTCCCAGGAAGCTGGGTGGGACGTGTCTTCCCAGCCCACTTCGGCTTGTTCGGCGAGATAGTGAACACACAGGCTCTTCCTAAAATGCAATGTGCATGAGGGGGTAAGCAGCACCACGACAGGCGCCTACCTGGCTGCCTCTGTTCTCTGCTGTTGACTGTAGGCCCCCACGCACTGGCTGCCATTCATCCTGAATTCTCCAGGACGGCTCTGATTTCAGAGGCCCTATAAACCACCGAAATGTCCCAGAAAGTCTCGTACTTCAGCCTCCAAACCACAGCTCTGGGCTGCTTCTCACATGCAGGGCCCTCCTGCAGACCCTGGTGAATGAAGATCTGGTGAGAAAAGCCTGACCTTGGGGCACCGGGGCGGGAAAAGGTAAAAGTTCTCCAGAATGGCTTTGAGGCCGATGCTTGAGGGTCAAGGCTTCCACCGTGTCACTGGCGAGGACAGGGGCTGGCCCTGGCTTTCTCTCTCAGCCACCCCCGAGGTCCTCAGGAGCTTCCTAGGCACCTGGGTTTCCTGCTCTGGAAAGTGGGATGGGCATGGACCCCCACCCCCACCCCCTTCCGAAGAGGACACCTTTGGGACGAAAGCAAGCTCACTGCAGTGTCCTGTCGGCATTATTAGCATTGGTTCTTCGGCCACTTGGGAAAATCCCCGTGGGTGTGACCCATGGCCCTCCAGCTGAAAACAATCCGGTTTCCTGCCGCAAGGCTCCCCAGGGAGCCTCTGGAAATCCAGCGCAGATTCTGGTCATGTGACCTTTGTTCGCTGCTGAACTCTGATTCACGGGATGGCCACTCGAGGTGAAAATTTTCACAGAACTCCATGAAATCACATTGATTGTGGTTGGTTATAAGAGTGAAAATGCATGAGAGGATCCCTGTCATGTAAAAATCACTCTTAAGGAAGCGGCCAAATAATAGGGTTTTGCTTCTTTGCAAGATTCTGTCAACATCGCCTTCAGCACACTCCTATTTTACGGCAAGTGGTGAGTGTCTCAACCAGGTTGTCATCGGTTTTCATTCTCCTTAGTTACCTAAGTGGCAGCTGGGGTGGGAAATCAAATGATGGCCTCCCCACCCCCACCACACCCCCCGCCATGTGACCAGGTCTTCCTCCAGGAAGGCTGTAGCTCTGTGACATTTTAATTTGCTAGAATGAGACAGAATGTAAGCAAGAAGGCTCAGGTCTGGGCATTTATCTTGCTTGGGGGAAATTAGTGCTGGCTCGAGCGCACACCCACCGTATACACCAATGAAAAAATACAATTCAATTTGTGTTGGCAGCTTTAGGAGAACAGGGCAACCATTTGTTAAGTGTGGGGTAATTCGACGCCTGTTTTTCCAGAGAAGCAGCGCTGAATCCCCAAGTTGGCAATTTTGCCGGCAGATAAGTGAGTTCCCAGCCTTCTGGAAAGTTTCTGGGCAGGAGCTTGCCCTTGTGCAGGGCCCTGGCCCCAGAGTGGTGTTTCTGTTGGCCAAGCCTGCCTAGTGCCAGGCTCGCCAAACACTCAAGCTGGAGGGGTCCAGCGGGCCTCATGTCAGGGACGGGGTGGATGTTCTCCTGAACGGCACACTCCGACAACTCCAGTGTCACACCAGAGAGCCCACGGTGCACCCTTCCAGCCTCCGTGTTCAAGTCTGCCTCTAGGTTGAGGGAGATGGAGACGAAGGGGGACAGACCCCAGGACATGGCTGGTGGTAGAGGGCCTTGCCATGACCCCCTCAGCATCCTTCCCGCTTAGGACCGCCTTCGCTGCACCAAAGGTTTTGGACTGTCGTGTTTTCATTTTCTTCCATGTAGCTTTATAAACATTTCTTCTTGAATTTCCTGGTTAACTCCTTCATTCTTTTGGAGGATGTTCTTTAACCTCTAGGGATTGGTGGTCTTTCCAAATTTTTTCTTGTGGTTGACGTCAAGTTGCATAGTGCTGCAGTCTGGAAAACTGCATGGATTCCTGATCTTTTCCTGCTTGTTGAGGGCTGATCTGTGACCTGTTCTGGAGAATGTTCCATGTGCAGTCGAAAGGAATGTGTGTTCTGCTGCTTTAGGATGGAATGTTCTGAATCGATCTGTGAAGTCCATGTGGTCCAGTGTGTTATTCAAAGCCATTGTTTTCCTGTTGATCTTCTGCTTGGATGATCTGTCCATCGCCGTGTGTGGGGTGTTTAAGTCCCCTACTCTTGTATTATTATCAATGAGTTTCCTTAGGTTTATTATCAATTGATTTACATATTTGAGTGCTCCCATATTGGGGGCATAAATATTTACAATTGTTAGATCTTCTTGATGGATAGACCCCTGAATTATGATATAATGCCCTTTTCTATTCGATGGCAGATGCTTAAGTGTGTAGGGTCAGGGTCTGAGCAACCAATCTGCTGCTCAGAACAGAAGTACATTTTAAAGACTCTGAAACAATTGAGATGGAGAAATACGATGTGCAGGAAAAAAGGAGAGGTAGCTTATATATCCCCAAATAACCACAGTACATTCAGAAGTGGCCCAGTTTGCAAGAACGCTTTTCCACAAACTCGCCTGCCCTTTAAAGGTTTGGAACAGGAGCAAAACCTCCAAGTCCTTCTTTCCTGCCTCCTCTAGGCCAGGGCCGAAGGCTCCAGGCTGGGAAACGCTCTGTTTTCCTCCCTCACTTTCCTTCTTAACAACCTGTGCAGTGCCCTCTGACTACAGGCTGGCTCTGCAGTCCCCCCGATCTCCACTGTCAATACCAGTGTGGTGAGGGAGGGACACGGGTCCTCAGCAGGTGCTCTGTCAACATTTGTCCGGGAAATGGGCCCAGCCCATGCTCCATCCTGGTTCAGATCCTTTTTTGGCCTGCCCTGTGTCCTCGGGGCAGCTACCTGCTGATTGCGGGGGCCTTGACAGCCCCAACTCGGAGTCCTTAGGAGGAATTCCTGGCTGCCTGTCACCCTTCACCCCACCCCGCACCGCACCCCTCAGGAGCCCAAGACCTTATCCTTGTTCTTGTACCAAGTGGCATTGGAAGTTCATAAAATAAACTGTGGTGTGTTTAGGTTTAAACCTCGGACCCACCCTTTAGTTTCTTTAAGCCCTTTTACTCCCGATGAGCCACAGGTTCCTCACTTGGAAAGAAAGAAAGATACCTGTTCCAGGGGAGCGTAAAGCAAACGACATTTGTAGCAGTCCCCACATGCCCTGTGATGGCACCCGGCGCTCACTGAATAAATCATGCTTCCTTTCCGGAGGTGTGAAAAAACGCAAGAAGGGATCTGGTGAGCAGTCCAGGGTCAGGAGTGTGTCTAATTGCCTTACGTAACATAGATAAGAATACACGGGGTGCAAGGGAGGGTCGGTAAGTCCACACACAGCAGATCTGGGGCTGAGATGGTGAAGGATTAGCAAAGGCAGAGAAAGGAGTCAAGGGTCCAACCCGTGGGGATGCTGCAACTTTGTGCACCACTGCCCATCACAGGCCCGTCGTTCTAGCCACCACCCGCCCCCGCCCCGCCCGCCGGCCCTCTGCCCCAGCTTTGCAAATACAGGAGCTCTTCCCAACCTCCTCGTTTCCCAGATGGCCTAAAACACTCCTCTGAGAGCAAATCATGTGCTTGGTGAATCTCTGCCCCAGTTCTCACGTGAATTGGCAGGTGATGAATATTTTCCAGCAACGTAAACGAACAGTCCAACCTAATTCTCAAGACATCCAAGACCTCTCTCCCTGCACGATGGGGTCTGCAGTTCTTGAAGCTACGCTGCCTTCCTGGGTCAGGGGAAAGCCAAGAGGAGGTGCTGGGTAGCAAGGACGTGGGCAGGCCAGGATGGCACCCCCTGGCTGCCAGGGCTCTTTCCTCTGGGCAAAGAGGAGCAAGAGAGGGTCTTAATCTGCAACAGCTCAGGGAGGGGTCACAGGGAGTAAGTAGTGCCTCAGACCCCTGAGTCTGGGCTATTAATAGAATCACACACCTCGGAAGCTGGAGGGGCCTCTGAGACGGCGCCTGGTTTCCTCTGAGCACTCAGAGTCCTGAGCTTGTAAAGGGGCCTCAGGGCCTTGGTGCAGAGGAGATCAAGAAGGCCCCTGTTCTCCCTTGCCTTTGACCAGAACCACTCCTCTCCATCTCTTCCTGACGCTGGGGTGTATGGCCAATGAAGGCCTCACACGGAATAAAAGGGTTTTATCGCAGCCAAATAAAAGCCCCGGAGGTGTTTTAATCCATGTCCACATTCATGTGTGGAGAATTGAGGAGACTTGCCCAAGGTTACCCAGCTGGTTAGAAGGACCCTGGCAGGTTAGCTGAGCTCTTGCCCTGCCCCGCCCCGCCCTTCAGGCAGTCTGTGCTCCCTCCATGCTTTCTTGGCTGCTGATGCCTGGAAGGGTTGTCCTGAGCAGGGGAACTCAGGAGCTGGAGGCAGTGCCACCTGCAGAGTCTCTGGGAAGCAGCGGCCCTGTGCATAGAGAGACGTTGGGGGAGTTCCTCACATCTGTCGGTGGCCCTGCTGAGTGGGTCTGGGGCTCCCCCGGGCCTGAGGCAGCGCCAGAGAACCCAGAGCCCCAGGGGTCCAGCCCTGCCCTGCCTTCAGCTTGCCACGTGACTCCGGGTAAGTAATTATGTCTTTGCGTCCCCTCCTCTACGGACGGATTATTTCCAAGACCCTTCCAGCCTGAGAATTCTAGGCTCTCTCTCATCTTTAACGATGACCTCAACCTGGCACCCGTGTCTGTGTTTGCAATCACCTTGCTATAAAAAATAGGTCTCACAAGCTTCAGGTAGTTGCCTTAAATATTCCCTTATTTAATCTGACCTTCAAAAAGGTGACATTCTGGTCCCTGCGGGAGTGACATGATCGAAAATGTTCAGCCCAGCTTTGATGATGACCTGTATTGCTCTAGGCAAAGAAAACCCCCAAGCTCCCCAGCCCCTGCATCCTCGGCATGTCCTCTGCGCTCTTAGCTGGTATTTTGCTCTTTTCCTCTGTGACCTGCAAACTAACTCAGCATCCATGAGGCATCCTGAGGCTTGTCCAAGAGCACCTGCTACGTGCCAGACTTGAAAAACTGTACATATCGCCAACTAGTCAGACTAAGAAACAGCTGCTCTGAGGGATGGGTGAGCCCCCACGGAACTCTTTAGGGGTGTGGGGACAGGGCATATGGCAGACTGAAGGCAGTTCCATGTGCCTTGGATACTGGCTATGGAAAGGAAAGTTTAACAGACCCCTCAGCAGAGTCTTCAGTCTTGGCTAAGCTAAGCACGTGGATATATTGCCCCCAAAGAGGGCATAATTCTAGGAGTCAACAGTTTCAAGTTCTTCACCCACCAGAACCCAGACTCATTGTAGGAAAAAGCAATGATTCACTCTGAGGCTTCAGAACGGTATTAAATTACTTGTCCATTATTATGTGATTTATGCCGGGACTGGGCTGGAGGTCCCTGCCTTGCTTTCTCCTCCTCACCCCACCCACCCCTCCGTTCCAACCACTGCCCAAACAGCCACAGAATTTATAACACAGAAATTGGCTCAGAGACCCAGTGCTGTGGCATTTTCTTTCTGCCAGAGTTTTTTTTTTTTTTTTTTTTTGCTACTGTGTGGGTTTTATGCATATGTCCAGATGATTCTCATATTAAGCCACAGGAAAAAAATTCAATTTGTTTTTTATTAAAGTCCAACCGCTGCCCTGCCAGTCAAACCCATTTATCTCACTGAGCATGGATTGCTCATGTCAACCCGTGATTACCGTGCGCTACCTCGATAACAGCCTGCTGATTATCCCAACATCTGAAAAGCTGCCTTTTGTAAATTACATTGCAACTAATGAAGCCCAGATGCACTCCCGTCGGTGTCCTCTCTGGCTCTCCCTCTCTCTGTCACGCACAGGAGCCAAACCAAGGCCAGCGCTAGCATCTGAACGTCATTATCACCGAAGCCTGGGATTTCGGGCCCAGCCACGGCAGAGGCTGCCTTTGCTGGGGCCACGTGGAGATCAGGTTTACATAATTCCTCTCTGACTCAGTATGCTTTTTCTCCCAAATTTTGATTGGGAGTCCGATTAAAGCTCCATTATTATGGTCTCTGCAGAAATCCAGACACCAGGCAACACTTTAATTTGGGATAATAAGGAAGATGAACAACATGCGAAACGGTTGCCGAGGTGCAAGGGCTGTGATTTTCAAATTAGGCTAAACAGATGTGGAGGGGCCTGTTGCCATCCGCCTGACAGTCGGGTTCATCTGGAACAGAGATGGGCCCTGGCGTGGTGTGGGGCTCTTTCTGTTGTCCTGCGGCCCGTGGGTGGTAAGTCCAAGGGGATGAGTTGCAGGCTCACTTCCCCGGGCCCAGCAGCAGTGGGCTTGTCGCTTTCTGCTCAGTGACAGCATCAATGCCCTTTCTGTCTTAGTTTCCATATGTCTCAGGCAGAGAGAAGTGTCAAGGCCAGAACTAAGAGAGGGGCCGGACTCACTGAACATATGGTGCCTCTTTTCCCAAGGTCAAGGTCTTCCCCAAGGCTCTACGGCCTTACCCTGTGGTTCCTCCCAGAATCATGCGGAGCAGAGCCTGTGTGCAGGAACAACTCGGGGGAAGGGTCTTCCTTGCTGGACTCCATCCACAGCCCCAGAGCCAAGAGAACAGAGGCAAGGACTGCTCTCGTGTGCCCGCCTCCCAGCAGGCTTTGTTCACGATTTTCCGCTGTCAGAGCCCTGGAGGAGGACAGAGAGACAGGCAAGGGGAACGGTGGCCTGGGTGCACCTCGAGGTCTAGAGGTTGCTGGCCAAGGCTGGAGGTGGGAGTCATCTGGACCAAGAGCCAGAGGTGCAGGAAATGAGGACCATCAGAGTTGACCAGAGTAGTGAGGGACAGGCAGGGACCCTAGTCCCTGGACTCCCAAATCAAGAGTTCTTTCTCTTTTCTTTATACTCCTTTCTTTCCAAATTAGAATAATTCCTGAGAAGACTGGCATTAGGGTCTGCCAAGCTTTTGCACCTGAGAGCTGAAGTGCCTCTTCTGCTTCATTTTCTATCTCTCAGGCAGACAGAAGTGTATGGAAAGCCAGGACACAGGGAGTGTGGGCGGGGGAGAACACAGGTGCCTGTGAGCTGGCTGCAAGGTGGTAGGTCTTGTGCCATTCTACCCCTCCCCCATCCAGAGTGCAGACTCAGGTTGAACATTCACTCAACAAGCAGCCATCAGGCCCTGTTTGGAAGGCACTGGGCCAGTGTGGCAAAGGCACAGCTCTGTCTCCCAGGGAGTCCCTGACCTTGTGTTGTTTGCACTTTTCAGAGATGAGGAGATCCGCATAGACAGAACCCTGTCCGGAGGAGAGGGTGGGACGAGTGCCGGAGAGTGCTGAAAACAAAGCAGCCCACAGGTACAGCAGCCAAGTGTGGCCTTCTTGCCGGGATAATCCTGATGGCTCATGCGGGAGGGAGACACTGGAGCAGACCCTAGAAACGCCATCCCAAACCTTGGAAGAATGGGAAACTTGCTTTCTTTTTATGTAGGTGCTTTTTTGTTGTTGTTTTGTTTTGTTTTTGTTTTTCCTAAATGCAAAATGGATTTTGCCCTGTATTTTTTTAAAAGATTTATTTATTTATTTATTTGAGAGAGAGAGAGTGAGTGGGGGCACGGGCAGAGGGAGAGAATCTCAGGCAGACTCCCTAATGAGTGTGGAGCCCAACACAGGGATCAATGTCACCCCACATGAGATCACCACCTGAGCTGAAACCAAGAGTCAGCATTTAACTGACTGAGCCATGCACCCTGGGTTTTGTCCTGTATTTTAATAACAAGACCTGGAGAGAGAGCTTGAGGGAGCAGCTCATGGGACCAGTCTGATAACTAGGACCTAAAATTGAGTTTGGGTGGGTGTCAGATTGTTCAGAAACCCTGTGCTGCATATTCTCACCTGTCCTGTATCTGCCAGGCTGTGGCGGGGCTACAAGGCTGGCAAATTAAAGGGACACCGTGATGCGATCTCATCTTGTTCATTTCTGTGCTGATGAGCTTTATAAAGAATCTCACTATAATTTGGGGGAACAGGAATTCTCCAAAGTCTGGCATCAAGATTCCTTTCCAAAGAGTGGTCAAGTTGATTTCACAGACAGAAACAGAGAGAGACAGAGTATAGACACGGATACAGAGAAAGACAGACAGAGAAAGGCAGGATTTTTTCCAACACCATCTTCAGATGGAAAAGAATGAAAAGTCAGAATCCAAGCCCAGCTCCCTTCTTAATTCAAAGAAATTGTTCTTTTTCATGACATGTTGCTTCCTGCTGTTATTTACATAATATTATAATAAAACTAAACATTTGCATCATGTTTCCAAATTTGCAAAGCATTCTGAGTCTTAAAATTGCTTGGTGATCCCTTCTCCATTCTTAGTCTCTCTTTAGAGATGAAGAAATTAAGTCACACACACACAGGATGATTTGCTTAAGGCTACACCACTGGCTAGTGGGAAACCCCACAGCCTGCCGCTCTGTGAATTCAAGAAAGCTCCCCCCGCCCCCACCCCCCACTGCCACTGAACATCCTGCTCTCTTCTAGACCTCCAGTCACAGCGGAGCCCTGAATGGAGAGCATGAGTCAGATACTTCATTCTAATTCTGAGCCCTCATGACCTCCGTTTCCTGATTTCCATCGTGGAGATGAAAATTCTCCATCTGTCCTCTTCCTTTTCCTGTTCCAATTACCATGAGAAATCTGCTTCCTTCTTCCCTAAAAGCCCTTTCTTGGGTGATCTCTGATTTCTTCTGCGGCTGGACCCCCTGTGTGCACTGGGGATGTCTCTTCCTTGCTGTTTGGCATTCATCCCGTCCCCTTCTCTTGTAGACACAACCACCTGATGAGCCAGATTAAACCCTTTTACAGAAACGTGGAATGTTAACAGGGTGAGAGTTGGCATATGCCTCTGGGGCATTGTACGGCCTCCAGTAGAAATCTCATTATCTGCCTAAATTTGTTTACTAAATAAATGAGACAACCTATTTATTTATCATGTAAATCTAATTAGAGGCCTGATTTATTTATTCCTTATCTATCAAGGTCTCACCACCTTCTCCAGCTCTGCAACCCCACCACTCCAGCCAGCATGTTAACAATAAAAATTCACCCTCCTGTTTGGATCTTGGCCCAACAGTAGCAAGGAACAGCGTGCTAAGGGTGAAACCAGGACGAGGTTGGGTGGGAGGGGTGGGCATTCAAGGGACAGAGCACTTGCCAAACAAAACCAAAAACTCCAAAGAATCACCCAATTTGAGTGGGGTTCCTATGAGCCTGAGTCCCTAGGAAGCACTGTAGAGTAAAACCTAGTAGGATTTAATGCAAGGGCAAGGATGTGGTACCTTCAAAACTGCATGATGCAGGGACCTTCCTCTTTTATTGTTTGTTAAGTTGATGTTCCTTTGCCTTTAAAGTCAAACTCTCTCTCTTCGCAGATGACATGATACTTCATATGAAAAACCCCAAAGACTTCACCCTTGAACTACTATAACTCATAAAGCAATTCAGTAATGTGGCAGGATACAAAGTCAATGTACTTTAAGCTCTACTACAAAGCTGTCATCATCAAGACAGTATGGTACTGGCACAAAAGCAGATATAGATCAATGGAACAGAATAGAGAGCCGAGAAATGGACCCCCAACTCTATGGTCAACTAATCTTCGATAAAGCAGGAAAGAATGTCCAATGGAAAAAAAGGCAGTCTCTTCAACAAATGGTGTTGGGAAAGTTGGACAGCCACAGGCAGAAGAATGAAAGTGGACCATTTTCTTACACCACAAAATAGACTCAAAATGGACGAAAGACCTCAATGTGAGACCGGAATCCATCAAAATCCTTGAGGAGAACACAGGCAACCCCTTCTACCTCAGCCACAGCAACTTCTTCCTAGAAACATCACCAAAGGGATGGGAAGCAAGGGCAAAAATGAACAATTGTGACTTCATCAAGATCCAAATCTTCTGCACAGCAAAGGAAGCAGTCAACAAAACTAAAAGACAACTGACAGAATGGGAGAATATATTCACAATGACATATCAGATAAAGGGCTAGTATTCAAAATCTATAAAGAACTTATCAAACTCAACATCCAAAGAACAAATAATCCAATCAAGAAATGGGTAGAAGACATGAACAGACATTCCTACAAAGAAGACATCCAGATGGCCAACAGACACATGAAAAAGACACATCACTCGGCATCAGGGAAAGACAAATCAAAACCACAGTGAGATACACCTCACACTAGTGAGAATGGCTAAAATGAACAAGTTAGGAAAGATGTTGGTGAGGATTCAGAGAAAGGGGAACCCTCCACACCATTGATGGGAATGCAAACTGGTGCAGCCACTCTGGAAAACAGTATAGAGGTTCCTCAAAAAGTAGAAAATAGAGCTACCCTAAGACCCAACAATCACACTACTGGGTATTTACCCTAAAGATATAAATGTAGTGATCTGAAGGGGCATGATCACCCGAATGTTTATAGCAGCAATGTCCACAATAGTCAAACTATGGAAAGAACCTAGATGTCCATCAACAGATGAATGGATAAAGAAGATGTGGTATGTATATATACAATGGAATACTATGCAGCCATCAAAAGAAACAAAATCTTGCCATTTGCAATGATGTGGGTGGAACTGGAGGGTATTAGGCTAAGTGAAATAAGTCAATCAGAGAAAGACAATTATCACCTGATCTCTCTGATATGAAGAATTTAAGAGGCAGGGTGGGGGGTCATGGGGGCTGGGGGAAAAGTGAAACGAGATGAGATTGGGAGGGAGACAAACCATAAGAGACCCTTAATCTCAGGAAACAAACTGAGAGTTGCTGGGGGGGTGTGGGGGAAGGATAGGGTGGCTGGGTTATGGACATTGGGGAGGGTATGTGTTATGATGAGTGCTGTGAAATCTGTAAGCCTGATGATGCACAGACCTGCACTCCTGGGGCAAATAATACATTATATGGTAATAAAAAGTAAATAAAATAAAAAATAAAACAAGGGGGGTAAAAAGCCACATTGAGATACCACCCTACACCAGTTAGAATGGCCAAAATTAACAAGACAGTAAACAACAAGTGTTGGAGAGGATGTGGAGAAAGGGGAACCCTCTTACACTGTTGGTGGGAATGCAAGTTGGTGCGGCCACTTTGGAAAACAGTGTGGAGATTCCTAAGAAATTAAAAATAGAGCTACCTTATGACCTTGCAATTGCACTACTGGGTATTTACCCCAAAGATACAGATGTAGTAAAACAAAGGGCCATCTGTACCCCAATGTTCATAGAACAATGGCCAAAATAGCCAAACTGTATAAAGAACCAAGATGTCCTTCAACGGACCAATGGATAAAGAAGATATGGTCCATATATACTATGGAGTATTATGCCTCCATCAGAAAGGATGAATACCCAACTTTTGTATCAACATGGACAGGACTGGAGGAGATTATGCTGAGTGAAATTAGTCAAAGAGATAAAGTCAATTATCATATGGTTTCACTTATTTGTGGAAGATAAGGAATAGCATGGAGGACATTAGGAGAAGGAAAGGAAAAGTAAATTGGGGGAAATTGGAGAGGGAGATGAACCTGAGAGACTGTGGAGTCTGAGAGACAAACTGAGGGTTTTGGAAGGGAGGTGGGTGGGGGGATGGGTGGAGCCTGGTGATGGGTATTATGGAGGGCACGTATTGCATAGAGCATTGGGTGTGGCACATAAACAATGAATCTTGGAACACTGAAAAAATAAAATTAAATTTAAAAAATAAAAATAAATAAAAATAATAAATGTTCCATGGGAATTTTTCCCAAAATAAAATCTGAAAAAAGACCT
>RCUC01110225.1:0-11851 GCA_003697995.1 Taxidea taxus jeffersonii
AGCAACTCCAGGATGAAGCCCTTTGGAAAGAAGGGTATTTAATGATAGAGACTCAAGTATCATTATAGGCTGAGGAGGGGAACCTAAAGACATTGACAAACTAAATATATCCAAAAGGGAATAAATGATAGCAAAAAAAAAAAAAAAGAAGAAGAAGAAGAAGAAGGAAGGAAAAAAGAAAGAAAAACGCTTCCATTAAGATAAGAACAGGGCTGAAAGAACAAAGGACATGTAAAGAAATGGACAGAGGAAGATGTTAGGGCTGTTCATGTCATATGACATACATTTTCTCAGTGAATTAAAATGAAATGTCACGTATTTAATATAGGAGGAGGGGGTCCTGATGGAAATGGAAGCTTGAAGGAAATGGTCAATTTGGAATACTCACACAAAGGAGGAAAAGGGATGATTAGCACTTTCCAAAGCATTACTACAAGAGTTCAGATCACTAATATAGACATATTGCAAGATCAGTAATTAGGTTGAGAGATATTATGAAGCAACTTGTAGTTTTAGTAAATGTCAGAAGGTAATACAGAAATGCAACCTGGCCTCTGTCATTCCATTTATAGAAAATTAAGGACGGACACTTAGAAAAGAAACAAGACCAATAATAAGAAAATAAGATAAAACAAAGAGATGATTTATGTTCCAGTACTTGAAATTATAATACACATTAAGTGGTTTTAAATTAGGGCTCAAAATAATACATTAATAATGTTCATTTAATATATGTGGACTTAAGTCCTTTGTTATTTGTTTAAACAATGAAACATACTAAGGACCACAAACATCTATACAGTTTCTTTGGCATTACACAAAACTTTTCCTGAAAGAATGCTTCCCCTTTACAATGAATCTGCTCTATGAACCAAGCATAAAGTAGACAGACCTACTATTAGATGGCATACTGAGATAAAGTGTGTTTACAGAATGCCAGACATTTCAATGAGGATAAGCCTTCCTTCAGACTTAAATAACAGCTGCAAAAATACAATACCATCCTCACCAGTGCAATGAAAGAAAAAGGTCACGCTTCCATCAGCTTCTTTAATACTAACCACTGTATTAGAAATCCTTAGTTCTCTCTTGATGGTACAATACATACTTTTAAATATTAAATATTCAAAAAAAAGAATCCTGATACACTGAGACATACACTAAAGTCTTCAAATCACAGTTTAAGTTTTTCCTTAACCATTAAACTCCATGCAAAAATAGGTTGTTTTAGACAAGACATATTTAATTTGTTAAATACCCTCTTTAATTGTGCACTTGCTTCTGTACTTGAAAAAATTTAATTTGGTTATGTTTTCCCCTATTGTTAGAAGCAAAATATCAAAAACTCAAGACATTAAAGATTCTAAAATGCCTGCTTGCCACAGTCCAAATGTATATGTTAAATGAAGGACCATTATAACATTGTCACTTTAGGAACATTATAACAGAAAAATACTTCTTAAGCAATTACCATAATTTCATCAGTGAATCAGGTATTGAAAACAATCTCCTTGATTTCTATTATTTTGCCTTATTATCAATACAAAACTAACATTTCAAGACCATCAACAAAAATGGGCATAGAGGATCTTTCAATGCTTGCAAGGAAAATTGTTGGAAAAAAAATTGGAAATGTGCTAAAACTAAAGTAACTGCCATTGCAAAAACAAAGATTATTTGACACTACTTTATATATACCAGGCTATTATTCTCAACAGAATTTTTAGTTCTATATAAGTCCATAATCATTAAGACATAGTTAAATGACATACAACCTAATCTTTCAATATTTTAAAAGCCATTTTAGATCTTCCCAGTAGTTAATTTGGAAAAAAAAAAAATCCCCTCCTCATTCCTTTCCTTCTGCATTGAAGTGGGCCCTATATAAAGGATTATTTTCCACATACATTCTCTTTCTTATGTCCACTGTTTGGCCTTAGTGTTTATAAAGGCCAGGACTTGCAAAAAGAATCTACAGGTTTTAAAGAGCTATTATCAAAGAAATCAACTCAACCTAGTCACCCCATTATCCTTCTAATATGAAGAAAATAGGACAGACACTTCGGCGAGATCTGAACTACCCTCATCCAACTTCACTCTGGATACACAGGTTTAGTCTATGTTAGCAGTAGCAATGCAAGTACTGTGCTACACTTCTGTAAAAAAAAAAAAAAAAAAAACCTAAAGAATAGAAAACTGTGAAAAGAAAGAAAGAAAAAACGCCAGAGACTAAAGTTTTATGTCGGAATATTATCTAACTATAATGCCAGAGAAAAAGAGGAGGGGGAGAAAGAAAACAGGTTCGGATGGTACACTTCTGTGTCTTCTTACAGGAATCAGTGTCACCGTCAATCTAGCTGATCTGGATAACCTTTAATATGCACAAATTTCAGGGGTAGATGCATTCACCGAGAGTGATATCAGCTTCACAATCTTACACTGAGCAACTCCTGGTTACAAATGGGCATGAAATACACAGAAACACACTGCAGAGAAAAGCCCATTCAGACTTCGCTGAAAGCACTTATCCTCACGGACAAGACGCCCGTTTTCAGTTTCCCTTAGAGTTTCAGGTTTCAAAAGTCACACTGCGGCGAAGGGGCCTAGAGAAGAGGTAAATGCCAGAAGGTGCGGACACTGCCAGTTGGGGGGTGGGGGTCAGAGGGGAGGAGTGAACAGATGAGGGTCAGCTGGGCGCGGAGGCGCAGCTGCAGCCCGTGTGTCCGCGGGCGGACACGTGTCCCTGGGAAAACCTGGCCGGGAGTCCGAAAGTCCCAGCTGGGGTCCGGGGAGAGGGTGGGAGACCTGGGCAAGTTGTGCCGCGCCCGAGGACTAACGCGCGGGGTCCAAGCCACCAGCCAGGCTAAGGCAGCCCCGCATGGGGAGAAGGTGACCGGGCGCGGCAGGCAGCAGAGGGGCGTGCGCCCACACGTGCGCGAGCTGCAGGTGCCCGGGGGCGGCGCGTGCACGCTGGTGTGCGCGCGCGTGTGCGCGTGTGTACACACGGACTCGCGAGGGAGGCGGCACCGGCCGGGCGGGCGCGAGGCGGGCGCTCGGGCGGAGGGCGCCTCGGCACACACAGCCCTGACCCCCGCCCCCACCCGACCCCCACCCCCCGCACCCCCAGGACTCGACGGGCCAGTTACCTTTCTCCTCTCTCCACACCTTTTTCTTCTTGTTGCTGGGGTACATGTTGCCGTGGGGGTGGCTGGCTTTAAGCTGCAAGTTCCCCAGGCTCACGGGCAAACAGGGTGTGTGTGGAGTGGGAGGGGTGGGAGGGGGCACTCGGGAGGAAAAAAAGTGCAAGAGGCTCCGGGTCCCGTGCCACTCGCCAATCGCCGCCCTCTTCTCTCAGCCCGCGCTCGGCTTCGGTTCCCACCCGCCTCAGCCCCGCGGCCGCCGCCACAGCAGCACCTCAGAGCCTGTCAACTAGGTCACGCCTCGCGCTAACCTAACACCCGCGCAGGCCCCGCCTCCCAGCCGCTAGCCAGCGACGCCTCCCATTGGCTGCAATGCCCGCCGCTCTCCGCGTTCCAGTCACCGCGCGCCCCTACTTCGGCCCCAGGGCGCACGCGCAGGCGCAGGCTCGGGCCAGACGCCGAGGACGTTGGGGAGTTGGAGGGGGCGGAGCAAGGGCGCGAGGGGGCTGGAGATGGCCTCGCGTTGGGGGGGCGGGGCCTGGAGCGGACGCCTGGGAGGAGCGTGAGGTTGCTGGAGCTTCCCCTCGCTTCTCAGCGCTTGAAGAACCTGAGGGCGTGGCCTATAGGGCCAGGTGCACTAGGTGACTGGCGAGTCAGCGGGCGAAAGCTGCCTCTGGAGCTGAAGGATGTGAAAGTGGGAGGAGAACTGAGTCAACGCGAATTGTCCACGTTTACTC
Source organism: Taxidea taxus jeffersonii (assembly GCA_003697995.1). Taxonomy (NCBI): domain Eukaryota; kingdom Metazoa; phylum Chordata; class Mammalia; order Carnivora; family Mustelidae; genus Taxidea; species Taxidea taxus. Next base: position 3,878 of record RCUC01110225.1, read on the forward strand.
TAACTGACCCGTCTGGATGCATTTTACCAGATAAACTGAAGCTTTCCTCTTGGTGAGTATATATAACCCGAAGAAGTGAGAGGGTTGGGAAATAGTTCCGCACCATATACAATCAGCTCCTCAACTTGTAGTAAAAATTACAGTCTTCGCTGGAGTGTGGTGAAGTTTAGAACGAGCAAAGATAGACTGGACTAAACCAGGGTTTTGGGAACATAGTAGTGGGCAACCAAAATGTTATATTGGAAACAAAAAACTTACATCAAAGCAGATTCAGGTGGGTGTCAACCAGAGCCAACTCATCTTATCTTTTTTTCCCTCCAATTGCTTCAACTCAAGGCACTGGGTTAAAGGGCTGTCTTGATTCCGGGTAATACTAATCTGTTGGTGTTCTGAAAATCCAGTTCGGATAGAGTCCACCACAAGAGTAGGGTGACCTAGAATTTAGAGGAAGTTTGACAACTCCCTCCCCCAAATGTATTGCACTTCTAAATATCAGACCGTTTAGAAGGATGATTTGGTGCATGTAGTGAAACCACATTTATCTGACGTTTGGAGTTGCCATGTTATCTGTCTAGTACTTAAGCCAGGTGTGTAAAAGCTAATATTTGCAACACATTTTTTTTAATAATAAGAGAAAAAAAGGAAAAAAGAGGAAGGTCTTATTAAGGTTTGTAAAAAAAAAAAAAAAGAAAGAAAAATGTTTTCAGTAACAGGACACTCATGACTATGATTCATGACATGGTAAGGTAATAATTTTTATTTTGACATTGTCTATGCTTCTGTTTTTATTTTAATGCTGTGAATTTGTCTGGGAAAAATAAGGAAGTCTTCAAGAAGGAAGTGACACTTGGGCTAGTAATAAAAATATGCACTTATTTTTTGACAATGGAAATAAAAAGCTCTGATTCAAGACACATTACAAAAGTAGAATCAATAAAAATTAGTAATGGAATAGATTTTGGGAACAGGATGAGAAAGAGAAAGAAGAGTTTCATGGAATAGTTAAGAGGAGAATAGCAGTATTAATAATAATAGACAACCCAGGAGTAGTTGCACGTTTTGTGAGAAATATATTAAGTTCTTATTTAGAAAAGCTACATGTAAAGTGTCTGCAGGAAAGTGCATCAGACTGGACACTATCCCTTTTGTTATAAGACAGAGGCTTTTTCCAAGCCAGAGTCCACCTGTGTTTTCTTAGGAACCTAACATTATGATACTGATTATCCTTTGTTTCATGTCAAGTTAAGGAACTAGAACCATACATCAACTTTCAAACTTTCTCAAGTCTCCTCCATGTTAAAAACAAAACAAAACATGGGGCGCCTGGGTGGCTCAGTGAGTTAAAGCCTCTGCCTTCGGCTCAGATCATGATCCCAGGACCCTGGGATCGAGCCCCACGTTGGGTTCTCTGCTCAGCGGGGAGCCTGCTTCTCCCTCTCTCTGCCTGCCTCTCTGCCTACTTGTGATCTCTCTCTCTCTGTGTCAAGGAAATAAATAAAATCTTTAAAAAAAAAAAATTCCTCCTATGATTCCACAACACCCTCCAGCTACTGCTTCTCCTTCATTTTCAAAAGGTTGTTGATATCTGCTGTGTCAATTTCCTTACTTCCCGCTTTCTGCTTTTCAGTCCACTTTCTTCTTGGTTCTACCTTATTACCAACTGAAATAGCTCCTATTACAGTGACCAATGACCTTCATGTGCTATTTAATGGACATTTTTCAGTCTTTCTCTTATACAATCTCTCAGCAGCATTTAACACTCAGCCTCATATTCCTCCCTGCAGCATTCTTTTCCTTCAATTTTTCTCACCCTTTTGACATTCCTCCTGTACGGCCATTTCTTCTCAGTTTACTTTACTGGCCCATCTTCCTTTTCACCCATTACATTTTGTAGTTCACTAAGACTTAGTCTTAGCCCTTTGTCTCTTTTCACTTTATAATTTTTCTTCAAATAACTTCTGTTATTCTGTACTCATGGTTCAGGTATAACAGTGATTCTCTGCTGGGATGGTTCTGCACCGCAGGGGACATTGTCAGTGTCTGGAGACATTTTTGGTCGTCCCAACTGGGAAAAGAGTGCTACTAGCATCTAGTGGGCAGAAGTCAAGGATGCTGCTAACCATCCTAAAATGCATGGGACAACCCCACAACAAAGAATCATCTGACCCAAAATTTCAACACTGCCAAAGTTGGGAAACCCTGAGTTACACCAATGACTCCCAAAGTTATTATCTTCAGCAAAAATTTCTTCTTGAACTTTTGACCTATACATGCTACCATATATTGAATATCAACTTTAAGAGGCAGTGTTATGTACTGGTTCAAAGGCACCTGAAACTAGACCATCTTGATTCAAATCCTGAGTTCACCGTTATTGATTATGTGACCCTTGGCAAGTTACTCAGTCTCTACACATTGCTTTCTTTATTATGCAGATATGATAATTTAGTATCTACCTTGATTGGTGTGAGGATGAAATGAGTTAAATAACAATAAATGAATTTAGTCTCATGTTAACTCATGTTAAATGAAGTGACTAACACCTAGTAAATGTGGCAGCAATGTTCACTAATACAGTTTTCTCTCTCTTGACCCATAGGAAGACTGTATTTCCCAGTGTCCCTTGAAGTTAGGACATGTGACTGCATCCTGGGTGAGTTATAAAGCAAGAGTGATGTATGCCACAAGTTAGGACATGTGACTGCATCCTGGGTGAGTTATAAAGCAAGAGTGATGTATGCCACTTCCAGGCCTACCCATCAAATCCTCTGTACACTCATCCATACCCTCTCTTTTCTTTCCATGGTGATCTCAGAAGCAGCATCTCAAGAAGGAAGGAGCTTGGATCCCTGAGTCACTGCTTGAAGGAGTATCTCAGTGATCCAAGGAGTACCACATCAGGCTATGATATAAACAAGAAACCTTTATTATATTTAGGCATTGGTATTTAGAGGGTATTTGTTTCAGCATTAAGTATTAATTATTCTGACAAAATACCATTACCATACAGGAGTATTAAATATTAATATTTAATGTCTCAAAAGTATTTAAAATGTACCATGTACCACACTGAACTCATAATCTTTCCTTCACACTTATATTTCTTCCAGGGTCCCCTGTCTCTTTGAATGGCTTCATCACCCTTTCAGTTGAGCAATCAGCAACCCTAAATACCATCCCTGATATATCTTATTACTTCATTTTCATTTCAAATGAATTGTTATATCATCTCAATTTTATCTCCTATGTCACTCTTTTATTGCCCTCCTTTCCAACGGCACTGCAGTAAACTCAGTTAAGAAATTAACTGGATTCTTAAAAAAAGCTTCCTAATCTGACCCCATGTCTTCTTTTGCCCCTCCTATGTCCATTCTCTGCCCTGTATCTGGAGTTACCTTGTCAGATGTGATCATGTCACCTCACTGGCATAAATTGTTCAATGACTTTCTGGTGCTCTTTGCTTTGGACTGAATTGTATTCCCCCAAAATTCATATATTGAAACCTTAGTTGACTGTGGGATTATATCTGGAGATTAGGTCTTTAGGAGGTACTTAAAGTTAAATGAGGTCACAAGGGTGGGACCCTAATCCAGTAGGACTGTGGCCTTATAAGAAGAGGTATATAAATATATATCTCTTCACCCTCCTTCTACACCTACCCCTCACACCCGCTATGGGAAGGCACAGTGAGGAAGTGGCTATCTGTAAGATAGGAAGAGAGCCTTTACCATAACCAGACACTGCCAGCATCCTGATCATGGACTTCTAGTCCTCAGAATTATGAGAAAAAAATTCAGTTGGGGTGTCTGGATGGCTCAGTCAGTTAAGTATCTGCCCTCAGCTCAGGTCATTATCCCAGAGTCCTCAGATAGAGCCCTGGAACAGCCTCCTTGCTCAGAGGGAAGCCTTCTTCTCCTTCTCCCTCTGCCTGTCACTCTCTGCTTCTACTGTCTCTCTTTCTCTATCAAATAAATAAATATTTTTAAAAATTCTTTTGTTTTAGCCATCCAATCTATGGCATTTTATTATGGCAGCCCAAGCTGACTACTGCAGTCTTATAAAAACTAAATCATTAAGAATGGAGAGTGCCCATCGCCTACCAGTTCTGCTCCACTGCTATCACTCAATCTCTGGTTCCAATCATACCAACCATAGAGCTTTTCGGTTCCTTGAACACATCTTATTCACACCATATGGTCTTTTCACGTGTTTGCCACTATGCCTAAGAGTGATGTATGCCACTTGCATAGTGGACCCTTTCTTATTCTTCAGAGCTGAGGTTAAAAATCGTTCTCTGGCAGAGCCCTCCCTAACTCTGACCCCACCTGACCTCTACCCACAGTTTTCTTTTATATGACCTCAGTGATAATTTATTTTCCTATGAAGCATTTTTTACACTTTGTAATTATACATTTATTTTAGTGATTCTTTCATTAATATTTATCTTTCACTCTGGACTTACAAACTCTCTAAGGACAGGAAATATGTCTACTACCCACAGAAAATAGTACAATGCCTGACACATAATAGGTTCTCAATAAAAATTACGGAATGAGAAAAACTTTAAATGAGCTTTATTCATACAGAGATGTTGATAAAACTAAGGAAGAGCATGTGAGACCAAAAGGGGTTACATTGGAGAGGGCATAAAGTTAATATGAAGACTAAGAGAGGAAGTAAATGAAATTAACAAATGCCTGAAGGAGAGTTACCATTCATCCTTAGCATACAGTAGCTATTCAACAAATGAATGAATGAGTGAGGGAGGGATGGAATGACTGAGAAATTATGTTCAAAAAGGTAGAAAAATAATTGAAATTCAGTTTTAAGAGAAACCAATAATATATTCTCCAGAAGATGTTTGTGGTCAGAAATGTCAGATGCCTCACAGAGATCAAATATGGTGAAAACTGATAAAAGATTATTGGATTTATAGTCTATGTAAATCAGTGAAAATAAAAACAATTGAAGAAGAAGTGAGAGAAACAAGGAGTAGTGATTGTGGACTTTTTTTTTTTTACATGTTTAGAGGCTAAAGAATAATTAGAGGAGATGGTAATTGAAAGGATACCAGAACCAAGGTAAAATATTTCTGAGATATGAAATGAGAAGTGTTTAAAATTAAGACGTTTGGTGACAAAAGATTGAAGCAAAAAGAGAGAAAGAGAGAGAAGGGCAAATGTTAGAAATATCAGAATAAGATAGAGTAAATGTAGATAGAATCAAAAATAGAATACAGAGGGACGCCTGGGTGGCTCAGTTGGTTAAGCAGCTGCCTTCGGCTCAGGTCATGATCCCAGCGTCCTGGGATCGAGTCCCACATCAGGCTCCTTGCTCGGCAGGGAGCCTGCTTCTCCCTCTGCCTCTGCCTTCTCACTCTGTCTGCCTGTGCCCCTTTTGCTCTCTCTCTCTGACAAATAAAAAAATATATTTTTTTTAATTAAAAAAAAATAGAATACAGAAAGGGCATTTCATCTTTTATGACAAATTAGAAAAAGAATGGAGATTCAAAAAATTTTTAAATAAAAAGAAAGTAGAGGGAAGATAAGTCCAGTGAGTTCAGTTTCAGTAAAAATATAAGGCAAAATCATATGCTAAAAAATGCTAATAAATCTGGATCCAAATGGGGAATGAAAAAAAGATGATTTGGAGAATGCTTAACAGATGATATTTAAGAGTTTAATTAAATTATGTTTAGGTACTTTTTTAAAGTACAAAAATTAGGAAAATCCCACTTTGAACTCCCTTGGTGAAAGGAAAACATTCTAGGCTCTATTCTGAATACTGGTCCCAATGATTTCCAGGATCTAATCTCTGGAACCTATGTATATTACCTCATTTGGCAGCAGGGACTTTGCAGATATGATTGAGGATCATGAGATAGGAAGATTATCCTATATCATCATGGTTGACCATAAATGTAATCACAGGTGTCCTTATAAGAGGAAGACAGAGATTAAAGCACGGGAAAACTAATTAACAAAGAGAGTAAACCTGGAAATTCAAGACAATAAATGTCTCTTTCTGAATTACCTTTAACATATTTTTGGCATAATTCTCAGCTAACTCCATTCCTTGGATAGTCTTAATATTTCTGTGCTTTCACCTAAATATTAATTTTCATTTCTGATCCTAGCCTTGAGGGCACCCACTTGTGAAATGCCCATATTGTTAAAGATAGTGAAGAAGGTGTTTTTAAATACCTTTTAATGAAAGTGTAATGAAATGCCTTTTTTAAAAAAGTCATTGATCAAAAAAAAAAAAAAAAAGTCATTGATCACCAGGATTTGTTTGCCTTTGTCCCAGTAAAACCTCAACAGTTCCTTACTCAAACAGAGGATAAACATTTTCACCCACATGGAGACCAAAGCCTATATATACCTCCACTATAGCCTTCAGAGGTTAGAGTGAAGGTTGATGTAAGGTCAGCAGCTTATATACTTTTTTTTTTTAAGATTTTATTTATTAATTTGACAGAGAAAGAGATCACAAGTAGGCAGAGAGGCAGGCAGAGAGAGAGGGGGAAGCAGACTCCCTGCTGAGCAGAGAGCCTGACATGGGGCTCGATCCCAGGACCCTGAGATCGTGACCTGAGCCGAAGGCAGAGGCTTAACCCACTGAGCCACCCAGGTGCCCCAGCGGCTTATATACTTAATTGTGTTTTCATATAAGTGCAGTTTGCACTGCTGAAAATAAAATACAAATAAGAACTTCTAGCAACTCTATTATTTGAACATTACTGTGGACATATACAAATTGGACTTCTGGTTTTTTCCTTTCCTTTCAGAGACCAACTCTTACCTCAGACCTACTGCTTATCTCTTACCAGAGGAGTAGCAGAATAGATACGGTTCCCTCCCTATGCCCTGCTCTCTTCAGCAGCCACCTTCATTCCAGTTGAAAGGAACTTCCTGGCAGCTCATTGGTCCAAGACTAAGGAAATGGTTGCTTAGCAACCAAATCCTGACCCCCCCCCCCAGACCTGAAAAGAGGAAGTTTGTGGGCCAGCCACCTAGTTCTGCCTGTGTTACAGTGAGGAGGAGCTGCTCAGGAGAAGATGAAGCTCTTGTCCCTGTTTATTGAGATATTGATCATTCTTGGGGTCATAATTAAAAGTAAGTTTTTCTGTCCTTATAGTTGTCTATGAAGATCTTTTCTCTTTAACAGCAGTAAGGGTGGAAGCTGATTAGAAGATCAGAAGTATCACTATACTCCCAATTGATACCATTTTGGGGTAAGTACTTTAAAATATCCAAGAAGGATAGATAACAATGATACTCTTATTTAGGACAATACTTGGAAAGGATATGTGTATGAAAGAGAGAGATAGAGTAGGGATATTTGAGATAGATTATTAAATTTTGTTAAACCCAGAATATTATGAAGATCTAGTTCCAGACTTTAAAGGAAAAGTAGAGGATTCAAAGAGTGGTAAAGCAGATTACTTTATGTTCTTAAAATATTTTTTTAATCTTTTTACAATAACAATTGTACCTTCAAAGTTTCCATGATTCCTGACGTTACTATTTTAAAACAGAAATTATTTTCCAGTCTTTTTTCTCTGGTCTTTTATTGAATTAATTTTTACCCAGTCCTTAGATAATTTACTCAATCATGTATTCAATCTAAGAAATATTTATTTACACTTGCCCAAGAATGCAAGTTTGATATAATATCTGAAAAATAATGTAACTTACCATATCAATAGAATAAAAAACAAAGACCACACGATCATCTCAATTGATACAGAAAAGACATTTAACAGAATTCAACACCCCTTTCTAATAAAACACTCAACACATTAGAAATAGAAACTTCCTCAACCTAATAAAAAGCATCTTCAAAAAACCGACACCTCTACCAACACTTGTAGTGGACATAGCATAATATATAAACCTGTCAAATCACTATGTTGTACACCTGAAACTAATGTAACACTGTGTGTCAACTATACTTAAAAAAAAAAAAAAAAAA
>RCUC01110230.1:0-12862 GCA_003697995.1 Taxidea taxus jeffersonii
GCATCCTTCATGCTGGATGATACTGAAAGCCCTTTAGGTATACTAAGTCTCTTTCTTTCTTTCTATCTTTCTTTTTTTTTTTAAATCAGTTTATAGATGAAGAAAATGAAGTGGGGTAAACTTGCCCAAGGCTTCTCAGCCGGATCCAGCTACATAATCTGCAAGACCCAGTTCAAAATGAAAATGCAGAGCCCCTGGTTCAAACATCAGGTTGGAGCAAAGGGGAATACCCTTAAAGGTGCTAATAGATAAAGCTTTTCCTGTTACAATATTTTATTACTTTTAAACATAGTAGGAGAAATCATCCTCCTAAGTAAAATTAAAATTTTAAATTATTACCAAAAAGTTTTACAATTCATCTTTATCTTGTGCTGTGCTGGCCTTAACTGCAAATACAAGAACATTGAACTCACAAGCAGAACTACGGTATGTCAGAGCTTGTACGTGCATTTGTACTTGACTCTTACCAGAACAGTGGGAATGCCGCTCCTTGCGAGATCCATGCATTCTGTCAACGCTCTGCACCTCCAACTTCCTGGTGAGTCGGGAAAGACAGAGGAAAGGGAACTCTGTGTTGCCCTATTTTTCCCTTTCCTTGAATGGCACGGTTTTCAGCATAAGTGGTTGGCGGACACGGGAAAGTAAGGGGGGAGGAAGGATGTGGTAATGTTCCTTGGTTGGCTGTGTTTCTCAGAATGCCATTGCCCCCATGTCCAAAGCAAGTTCTGGTTGAAGGGAAAGGTTGGCCTGGTTTGTGCCGTCAGTGCCCTACTCACTAGTTATACACGTGTTGCTAGGAAAGGCAGAGCAGTCGGCAGATCTGTGATGCGCGAGAGCTCACAAGACTCAAAGGGAAGACAAATTAAGCATGTTCTGGAAGCCGCACAGCTTCCTGGATGTTATATGCAAGTGAGGCAGCAAGGACCGAGGGCCGTGCACAGCTGCGTACGTCCTCCGCTCACACGCAGGCTCCATTGCCCCATCAGAATGAACAAAACACAAGTTTGCAGATAAAATTATTAAGAAATTAAGAATTTACAGAGAGTGTCAGCAGAGCTTTTAACCTGGTGTAAGACCCCTTAAGGGAAGAACCCAATCAACAGCACCCAAGAGGCCAGCCCTGCCCTTAATTCATAAGTGGTGGCATCAAATTTGAACTGAAGACCCAGATTCCAGAGTCTGGGCTCTGAGCCACCACAACTACGTGATCTCAAGTGACAGGACTGTTTTCTTTCTTTTTTTTTTTTCTTTTGAAAGGTTTTATTTACTCATTTGACAGACAGAGATCACAAGTGGGCAGAGAGGCAGGCAGAGAGAGAGGGGGAAGCAGGCTTCCCGCTGAGCAGAGAGCCCCATGTGGGGCTCGATCCCAGGACCCTGAGATCATGACCTGAACTGAAGGCAGAGGTTTTAACCCACTGAGCCACCCAGGTGCCCCCAGGACTGCTTTCTTACCTACTAATTTAACTATGTCTTCCTCACCAGTGTTTCCATGTCAAAATTATTGGAAATAATCACAGAACTAGCTGATTGGAACCATGGGGCCCCTTGTATTCCTTTTACCATGCTCCAGTAAGCTCCATTTGCTAACTCCTTGGTGGCTGTTCTGAACCATTTTTCAGACCTCTTCCCTAAATTTGAGTCTCCTTCTTCCCACTAAGCCACAATTTTTCTATGTTGATACATTGCTTTCTTAACAGTCCTGTACTTTGTCCAAATCTATCAGAATTTACTCAGCCATTCACTTAATTGCTGCACACTAAAGTTATTTTTAATTTCTCCTTCAACACTACAACATTGCAATGAACAGCATTCATCCCTTACTTTTAAGAAATGGCCTTGCGTCCAGTTTTAAAGAAGAAAGTAGAACATGACAAGTCTGAAATTTTTCTTTCCCAAATGAAGATACATCCCCATCTAAGTTCCCACTTTCTGTCACTGGATGGGGGTGGCGGGGTGGGGGGGTTCCCTGGGAAGCAGACTCTGAAAAGGAGCTTGACATTCAGGTAGTTGATGGGGGTGCTCTCAGGAACAACACCTGCACGGGGAGGGGTGCAATCAGGATCGGGCACAGGGAGAAACCGGGCTACGGTGCAACCACAACCAGGTCTCAGCCAACCCTGAAGACAGTTCTGGGGCTGAGAGGACCGTCAGAGCTGTCTGGGTTAGAAGGATGGAGCTGGACCTTTGCAGGATATCAGATGCCCCAGGAAAGAGTATGGCATTGCCTGAGACGACTTTACCAACAGAGGCAATTCTCGAAGACGTAGGGATGGCCAGTCATGGGGAGCATAAAGCCTGCAGGCCTGCAGGGCAGATATGGGCAGTTCAGACCAGCATCAGGACAGCTTCCCCCCTACCCCAAGGAAAGAAGATCTTCCAGGACAAACCCCTCCATCAGCCCAAGGCCAATCCTACCTCACGTGCTCTTTATTCCTTCCTCTTGCATTTCGCTCAAATTAGTTCTCCCCACTCCCACTTTTCCCCATCTCCTCAGTTTCTTCTCCAATAACAGCTTCCTTAATTCTGCCTAAAAACACACTCAAATCCCCTCCTGTTTCTCAGCTCGGCTTCCCTCAAGTCTAATGTCCTCTTGTCTTCTGACCCACCGAAGTCCCCACATGCAGTCTCCATCCTTGCTGTGCGTACACCATGCAACCAGGAGCCATCGGCTTCTGCCTCTAACCTCTCCTGAATCTGTACCCCCGAGATCTCCCTGACCCGCTCCTTTTTACGCCAAGTAACTGCTCCTCAGCCCTTCATCTGCCTGAATTCTGTGTCGCACACAGAATTGCTACTTCTTCCTTTAAGACACTTCTGCTTTGGTCTTTGTCTCAGGACCCTCCTGGCTCTTGTTCAGACATGGTTTCTCTGTCATCCCTTCTCAGGCTCCATGGAGGCTATCACTTTCCAGAACTCAGATCTTGTTCCTGTCTCCACCTGTTTTCCTGGTTGATTTCGTCCACCCTCCCTGATAGGTTAGCGACTCCCGATTCCTTCTCTTTGCTACTCATCTCCGTCTCAGCTTCAGATCCATTCGTTTTGTAAACATACTCTCCATCATCCAAGACTTCAGATCTTCAGTTGTTTTCTGAAGTTATACAAATAACACTTGGTTCCCGCAGGAGATTAGGAAATGGAGGGAAACAAAAAGAATGTAAAAGGCAAAAACCCGAAACTCAAACTTCCAGAAATAATCGCTAATGATAATTTGATGTGTACCTATCTTTATTGACTTTTTCTGTGCAAAATATTCAACTTCTGGTATAAAACGTTATTTTTTCCAAAAGTTGGGATTATATTTACATATGAATTGGTAATTCCTTTTTTAAATTTCTGCCTTTAAAAGTGTTATAATTTGGGGCACCTGGATGGCTCATTCAGTTAAGCATCTGACTCTTGATTTCAGGTCAGGTCATGATCTCAGGGTCATGGGATTGAGCCCCGAGTTTGGGATTCTCTTTCTCTCATTGCCCCTTCACCAGCTCACACACTCTAAATAGACAAGTAAATAAATAAAATATCTTTAAAATAAATAAATAGGGGCGCCTGGGTGGCTCAGTGGATTAAAGCCTCTGCCTTCGGCTCAGGTCATGATCCCGGTGTCCTGGGACTGAGCCCCGCGCCCGGCTTTCTGCTCCTCGGAGAACCTGCCTCCTCTTTTCTCTCTCTGCCTGCCTCTCTGCCTACTCTGTCTGTCAAATAAATAAATAAATAAATAATCTTTAAAAATAAAAAAAAGTAAAATCTTTAAAATAAATAAATAAATAAATAATTTAAAGTGTTATGATTCTACAACATTATTGAATGACTGCACCACATTCCACAGTACAACTGTATTATATTTTTTAAACATTTCTTCCAATTTTTTTCAATTAACTTTCTTTCAACATTTTCTACTACCATAAACAACACAGCAGTGAGCATCCTTGTGGCTAAACTTTTGGGAACAAGCATACATACATTTTTAAGACTGTTCAAAGATATTGTCAAGTTACCCTCAAACAAGATAGTACCAATGTACATTCCCACCAGCAGTGGGTGAGAGTACCAGTTTCCCCAAACCCTTGTTAAGAATAGATAAACAACCTTATTTTTCATCTTGCCTATATATTTTTCTCATCATTTCAATAGTGTTTCTTTATATTTCTATTTGTTTCTTATCTACTTGCCCATCTTTCCTTTGAAAATTGCATTATTGTTTTCTTTGTACATTTTATTCTATAAAGACGTTCTTTCAGTTATTGATTTATAAGACACACTACTTCTAAGTACCTACAGAATGGCTACAACTAGATTTCCCCAGAGCACTTCAAGATCAAAATTTCCAAAACCAAATCAATTATCTCCCCCATAAAAGCCAGTTACCCCTGTATTCCCTCTCTCAGTTAAATCACGGTCTCCCAAGTTAGCCAAGACAGAAACTTCAGAAGTGAGCACATTTCCTCTCTCTCTTCCTCTTCAAATCCAGTTACGAAGTCTTGTCTATTGATTCTCAAATAGCCCTCAAGTCTGTCCCGTCGTCTCTGTTCTCCCTGTCACCATCTTAGCTTGGCAGTGCTCACAACCTCACGTCTGGATCTCATGGTGTCTTGTTTGAACGATCACAAAAGCATCCTAAAGGCAGCCAGCTATCTCTTCTACTTCATCCATGGATACAAGAGCAATTTCTGATTCTGGTGCAGAACAAGAGAGAACAGTCCCCTCCTTACAACCCTACAGCAGGCCCACACTGCTTTCGGAGTAATGTGACCATTCCCTAGCATCACACATGCCCCAGCATGCATCGTCGTTCTGAGTTATTGCCCTACTCATCTACATTACTCTAGCCCTTGCATATGTAGCCACCCCTACAGAGCCCTGTTGCCCCTAATGCCACACTTTTATACAACTTTATGTTAAGCTTTTTGGCCTAAAGCCCCTTGATCGCCACTCAAGACTTAAAACACCTCTTGTCCCTGGAAACCACTAAGAAGTCAAACATACAAGCTTTGGACCTTCAGCTAGCTGGGTACAGGGATGCAAAGCTGACCCCTTATAGCTGGAAACCTGACTCAGAAAATTGTAGAAGGAGTTCTTAGTGTGGCACAATACCTAAAAGACAAGTGGCCTGAGTTCTTGTCCCAGCTCTGCATTACTTGTTCTGTGATTTAGGGCGAGTTACTCAGCCCTCTACAGCTGGTACCCCATCTTTGAATTGGTCACCACAATTATGACTCCTTATATGTTCTCTTAAATGAATATATGTAAACACTCAGGACAGTGCCTGTCATCAGTTAGAGTTAGCCATTATTCAACATTACTTGAATAGATGCTATATTTAGGGGTAATTAATGTTGGTGCCATCCCACTGTATATGAAAGTGGTTAATTGGAAGAAATGTAAGTGCGAGCTCCTTTAGAAAATTTTAAGCGCTGTGGAATTGTCTGGTGTTGCCATCTTAACTTTAAATGAGGTTAAGTGTGTCTACTTCCAAAAAAAGTGAATATTATGATCTAACTCATAAGATCCCTAAAACAATTATGGAGGAATTTTTAAAAATTATTTATATCCATCTCATTCCAAAATGGCTTTGAGTAGTTAAATTCAAGCCTAAATAGGATACAAAAGCAAGGCGATGTAGTTATTAGTAGGAACACTTAAAAATGAGACATTCTGGGGTGTAAATCCAGGTTCTCCCATTTAGTACAATGACTCTTCCAAGACCTAAAGATACTTGACAAGCCCTGGGCTTTCAGAAATGATCATTACTGTCATTTGGTTGAAAGAAGACCACATCAAGGTATTCTTGGCAGGAGGAATAGGGCAGACTTCAGAGGAAGATATTAAATGTTAAGTGATACCCGAGTTTGCTCAGAAGAAGTGGAGGACAAGGGCCACTCCTCCCAGGGAACCAGAAACTCAGCTGAGACTCAGACAGCCACAGATCAAATCTCCAGGCACAGGTCATTTCAAATGCTGCTGTTCAACCCTTATTTCATTCAGCCTTCGATCATAGTTAATTATTTTTCATGTCTATTTCCTGCATTACATTGTATCTTCCCTGAAGTCAGGGACCTCACCTTGGGAAACCGGACACCTACTCAGCAGTCGGCATTCAGAACGACGCAGACAGGCTTGCCGAATGAATGCAAGAAAACATACCATCAGCATGGTGAACTCTTAGATATACGCCAAGGCCCAGTTCTCGCTAAATAATTGAGAAAAGAATACAGTCTTCTTTCAGAGAGAAGTAGTGAGGGACCTGGAGAGAAAATCATAATCACACAGAAACATTTTCCAGAATCGTGGAGATTCAGAAAAGCTGCCACACTGGACTCCATATTTCCACCCGGAGTGGGGTTGTAATGGCCACTGGGGTCCCAAGACCTCAGACAAGAGCAGAGGCCAGCAAAGTTATAGTTACACACGTGGCTGACCCTGCGGTGCTGACCAATGACCCTGCCACCAGCCCCCGGCCCGGGCCCAGCCTCCCACATTAGTTCTGCAATACATTCCTCATGATAATAGTCACCATCCCAAACCCACTAGATGACTCTCAGGTTCCTAGACTTTGCAAGAGATGTCGGGTTTCCACAGCTGTGCCTCCTCTTCCTCTTCCTCTTCCAAGCCTGTGCAAGCTAACAGTAGGACCTACAAGAACTGGTCAATGCTCAGAGGCATAATTGCCTAAGAAAAATAACAGAACATAGTGTCTGAAGATATCAAAAGGCTTGGCCTTGCCTCCAGGAAGGACAAGGGCCTCTGCTCATTCCCCAGCGGCGGGAGCCTTCCTTACTGCACATTCCCGTGCAGTGATCCACTGTACAGCGGGCCTAGATTAGGGGGATCCCTAATCTAGCCTAAGGATCTAGATCTAGAACGTAAGGATCTTGTCAGGTGTTCCCAGGGGTCTCTACATGCTGCCACTGACCAGGAAGCTGTGTGGAGTTGACACGGGTGTCGCGAACAGTGAGGCATGGCAGCTGGCCTGGGCCGGGCCGAATGGCCTCCAAACCCATGCATCCATGCGCATCTTCCTTCCCCTTTTCTTCTTTGTCCCTGAATGTCTTCTTGCCTGGACCTGGGGAGTTCAGAGAAATGCGGCAAAACTGTGATTTCCTTCAGTTCTGTAGCAACGTGTGCTCCGATTAGGCCCGCGGGTGCTCATCTGAGACATCTGCAGTTCCTGCCATTGTCAGGGCCCTGCCAGGCCGAGCCCGACCCTGTCTCCACGGGTTGCTGGTCTGGGCCCTCCGGAGTGTGTCGGGGCGAGGTCGGGGGGCAGGGGGAGGCCGGGGAGGGCAGCGGCACACACACGGGGGGCCTTTGTCTCTGGGGCTCGGCAGTAAAGCAGGCACCACGGAAACAAAGACGAGCTAGAAGGGGGAGGCGGCGCCAGGCCCCGTGTGAGGGAAACAGCCTGCTCTGAGCTTATCGAGTCTGGGCATACAATGTAATTTCTTCCTGGGCAGTGCTCTGATAGCCTGACCAGCGGGAAGCCTGGAAGCCGAGCGGCCCCCACGGAGAGAGAAGGC
Organism: Taxidea taxus jeffersonii; assembly: GCA_003697995.1. Lineage (NCBI taxonomy): Eukaryota > Metazoa > Chordata > Mammalia > Carnivora > Mustelidae > Taxidea > Taxidea taxus. The sequence continues at coordinate 7,518 of RCUC01110230.1, forward strand.
CCAATGAGCCTGAGAGCACAGGTCCGGGTCTGGGGCTCGGGTTTCTGCCGGCTCCCATTCGGGGCCCAGACGGCGCCTTCGTGCCGGGCTTGCACCCACCCTGCAGCCAGCCCTCTTCCCAGCACCGTCCTGCCTTCCTCCCCTTCCCTGCCCTTCTCATCGACCCTGTGCCTCTTTCTATTGTCAGGACCCTGGAGAGGCCACGAGGCACAGAGGTGACTTGGGCACCCAGAGTTAAATGAAAATTTCTGCCAAGAATTCCAAAATACCCAGAGGCCAGACAGCGCAGCAAGTGTCCAGCCCATTCGCTGGTCCTGGGTAAGACTCCATGCAGACCCTCTGAGTGACAACCCCTCAGGGGAAGTTTGGTCCCCGTTCCCTCCACACCCCATTCTAATACCTCCCAGCTTCCACGTGTCCTTCCCACTTCCATTTGGGCCCCCTTCTCGCCTTTCTGTCCCCAGAGGGCAAGGAGCTGCCCCTCTTGACTTACATCTTCTCCATCCACCGACAGAAACTTTCTACCTCTTTCAACAAGGCCCAGAAATCTGGAGAATTCCGAAGACACTAGCCTCCCATGGGTGGGGCAAATAACGTCTGCTGTTCTGAGGAACAGACCAGACTGACTCAGGTCGCCCAGGCACAAGCTAGGTGGCATTTGAGTTATCTGGGTCATCGTGTCCAGGAGGCCCTGGCCACAGAAATGGCCTTTGCTTCCCTGCCAAGTCATGAGGGAGAACACGCTGCTGGCTGAGTCTCCGGGCTTCTCAGCGTGAACAGAAGGGAAGGACTTGATCGTCTCCCCTCCCCACAGAAGCGTGAGGCTTTACCGAGGTGGCAGGATAGGCCTGGAAGTCCCTCTGTACTTCCACGGGGAGACAGGTATGGAAGTCTTTTTAGGGGTAATGGGAGGGAGTGATGTCATTATTCCTTGTCTCCTGCCCCTGCAAGAGCTTGGTAGGGGACTCACCCCAGTGTGGGCTGAAGGACTGTGGGGCCGAGCTGACGAGGAACTACGGGTTGGCTGTGGGCAGCCCACAATTTTTCTTAATTAGCCATGGCATCTTGCCCATCATCGAAATAAATAACAGGTGTCCCCTGAGGACAGCACATGAGAGGCGCCATTTATCGCCATTCTGAAAGGAAACTGACGACATGACGGTGACATATCAGAAATAATGAAGAAAAATGGCAGCGGCCAAGGAGAGGTCCCATTGGAGGAGCCTTGCCGTCCATCCCCCGAGGGAAGCCCCTGCCCGGCCCGCCCCCCCCCCACTCCCCCGGGGAGAGCAGAGTCTCCCAGTGTGGGCCTCTCTCTCTTGAAAGATTTACATCTTCCATTAACACAAGGCAGGTGCCACGTGATACCATTTCAGGGTCACCGGTGCTCCCTGCTGCCCCGTCCTGGGTCACCGCCAATGTGGGTCAGAGCCCCTGAAATGCCACTTGGAGAGTTTCATTATTTTGGATACTTCGAGTTCAGGCAAGTCTAATTTGTCTGTGTGGATTATCTCTGCCAAATGTTAGATTGTAGGCCACCGACCCACCACCTGACGTCCTCCTGGCCATGCTCCTTGTCTAATGGCTGCTTGCTGTTAGTCCAAAGGCACAGAGGGTCCCTCTCCTGCTGAAGGCTTCGCTGGCCACCTGTGCTCGGCATCCCCCGCCCTGCTGCTTCATCAGGAATTTCTTTCCATCGGTTCCCCCCTCTTTAACCATGACCTTTAACTCATGCTACTTGACTCCCTCCATCCACTCCCCTCAAGACTCAAAAATACTCAGGTCTCTTCTGTTCAAAAGAAAGTTAAGCCAGCCAGCCCTGCAGCCTCCACTCCTCATCAGATACCACGATCCCAACTCCCGACTTCTCGGTTAGCTTTTCCAAAGCGCCCACACTTCTTACCCCTTATGGACCCCACAGCCTACCTCAGTTGGCTTTCGCCCTAAGACCCCTGAAACAGCCCTTTCCAGAGTCACCAGGGCCATTCTGTGACTAAATCCCGCAGTTACTTTTTGGTCACACCTTACTGAACATTCCTCTTTCTTGGAATTCTTTTCCCATGTGGCTTGGGAAAGGTTCCTCTTCTCAAATTCTTTCTATTTCCCCAGCTACTTCCTCTCTGACTCCACAGTGGCTCCTTTCCCACTGCCTCGCCCACGAACACTGGGCACCTTGAGGGCCCTGGCCTCGGGTCCCACCCAGTCTCATTCTTCATGATCTTCCTCGGCAGACGCATGGATCAGTGATCTCACACGTCTTGATAACTCCCAAGTCTGAGTCTGCCGTCCACACTTCTCCCTGGAATTTTCTACCTTTGTAATCCAGTTGTCTGCTGGAAACCTCTCTGTGAATTCCTCTAAGCACCTCACTTCGAACATATTAGAAACTGATTTCCCCTCTCTTTCTCTCTCACGCTCGTGTGTGTGCATGTGCACACAGGCATACTCAGCAAAACCCCTTGCTCGGGAATGGCCCCTTAACCTACCCTAGAAGGGAATGCTGGAGCTCATAGCCACTGAGATTTTACATCGTTTCGTGTTGTCCTGGGGGCTCTGAGAACCACTGGTTGAACCTGGCTGGCAGGGACCATGGGGTGGACCCGTAGAGGCTAGTGTGCTTAGGTCCGTTCACACAAAACTGGGCAAGGGCAAAGGAAATTTTGAGAGATTCTAGAGATCAAAGATCAAGTGAGGTTTGCTCCCAAGGGAGGGGATATGATGCTGACATCTCTATGTAGCAAGACTCTTGGGATGAGCAGAGGAATGTGGAGAGATGGAACCAGCCCCAGGAAGGAAGGCAAATAAGATCCCATCTTAGAGATTCCATCATTGTTGAGTTTCAGGGCAGTGGTCCCAGCTGCAAGGGTTTTAAAGGTCATCCCAGACAAGCAGTCCAGAAAATGATAGAGTGGGAAAAAATTCCAGAGCAGGGCACTGAAACGGAAGTCTTGCCCTATGCACTGAATAACAGTAGAAGCATAGAAAATGCTCGGACTAGCCAGCTTCTCGGTTCCCCCAGGTCCTGTGAGCGCCATGTTGGGTCTAAGAGAGCATGATTTAGTTCTAATCTCTTTGAAGGAAGGCTTTGCCTCCGCATAGACCACCTTAGAAACTAGAAAGGCTCAGGTTCCCTCTTAGATCCCTTTGAAAGATGGAGGGATGGGAGAAAACGAAGTTGGGATAACCAGTTAGGGAGTCCCACAGCCTGTGTTCTACACGGTGGTTCATCTGTATGCTCTGTGCTCAGCGTCCAGGGGACAGTTGTCTCTCATGGGGTGGGTGCACTTCGGTCTGCTGTTGCATGCTTGAGGAGTGAGTAGACCGGGGTGTCTGAGGCTGCTTTCTATGGAGCAGCAACAGTAGGGTGTTGTCTACCCCGGTTTTGGCCTCGTGCTCATTGACTCATTGACAGACCAGAAGGGCTTTCTAGTGTTTCAATGGAGTCCATTGAAGACAACTGCAGGAAAAAATAGCCTTGGGGATGTAGAAAATGTGCCAGCAGAATGCCTGCTAAGTATAGATACAGCATGGATCTTTGTTTGTTGATTGAGAATGTCTTTTGTATGGGGATGAGGCTACACTCTAACCCCCAAGCCTGCCTTCTGGTGGGACCCGGGGGGGAGACGGGAGGGGCCTCGGCAGGGACAGATGAGAAGTAGGGAAGAGGGGATATGTAACACTGGCCTTCCCTTTGCATTTACTGGGCTGTTATTGGGTGTCAGGTTACTGGCAGGTGCTGGAGGAGGAGTCCGAACTCTCCAGGAGATCATAGATTTCGGGAAATGAACACGGATGCAAAACGGTCTGATGCTATAATACTATGAGGCAAAAAAACAGTAGGAGAAATGGGGACACCTGATGTGGACTGAGCACTAATATGCACCATTACATTTGTGGGAAATGCTCTAAAGGCATTATGTTGATTAATCCTCCTATCAAGCCTGTGAAGAAGACACCATTATTACTTATTTCCATATTACAGATCAGGAAGTTGGGGCTTCCAAAGGTCAAGGTCAGGTAACCCATCTGAGATCCCTTAGTGACAAGCTGAAGAGCTAAAATTCAAATCCATGGTATGTGAGCCTTCCATCACCTCTCCACCTGCTGCTGCTTCTCTAGGTAAAGGTAGAGGAAAACAGGGAGTGACCGAATTCTCCCAAGCAGTTCAGGGAGCTACAGAGAGGTGATGACCTGCGTTGGATCTGGATAAATGAGTAGGTGTCCAGGGGCTGCGAGAGGAGACAAGGACATTCCAGGCGGAGAGAGAAGCAAGGAGGAAGGCAAAGACCATTTGGAGAATTACTAAGTGTGAACTCTCATCACACCCACAGCCATTCACATGCTCACACACAGCCACATGGGTGTACACACTCACATGTGCACGCACACACACGGGCACATATTCTTCCACATTCTTACACACGTGTATACACGTGCTCTCACGTGTGTATATACATGTGCACACAGCCGGACACATGCCCACACACACATGCGCACACACGCTTTACCAGATCGGCCTGAGGGATATATTCATTCCCAGTATTTTTCTCTGCTTCCCGAGCTTCCCTTTCGATGGTCCAGTAAGAGCAGTAACTACCACTCACTGCATGTTTCTGTGTTCCAGGAACTCAGCAGGGCCATGTTAAAGCTCACAAAAAACCAACAAAGTTAGTATTATGATCCCATGTTACAGATGTGGTTACAGGGTCTCAGACAGGCTAAAGATCTCCCCAGAGGCCCCCTAAATCTTGGGTGGCCTTTAAAAGCAAGTCTCTCCATTTCTAGAACCTGAGTTCTTAAAACCACCCAACTGTCTCTCCAAATATAAAAGCCCCTAGAGCAGACTTTGTCCTCCAGGGGGGATGCACAGTCAAGTGTGTACCTGGAGAGCAATGATCTAGAGCTGGGACCCACAGGGAGGGATCCCTGCTGAGGCAACCCCTTCTCCCTTCAAGCCACGGTGCCCATCAACCATTACCAAGATGTGGAAAGATCACGAGAAAATGTGGGTGCCTCTTATCGCAGTGGTGACAACAACCACTACCATCATGGAAGTCTGGAGTTCCAGCTGATCTTGGAGAGAGAATGGAATTATCGGCCAAGGGTTAGTGGATTGGAATCCAGAGACTCCAGATGATCAGTAACAAGTCGGCTTCCGGGCCCATGCCCTTCCCCCACGCTCTTCCCCCATGCCCATCCCCCAGCACTGCTACCATTCTGCCTTTCCAGCGTGGTTTAGAAACCTCCACCGTGGGTTCTTTTTATTAATGAACCAGCATGAGCAAATACGGAAGGTTTGAACAGTTTGCATGTAGGAATTGTTTTGTTTCTCTGCACATGCTCTC
>RCUC01110235.1:0-10789 GCA_003697995.1 Taxidea taxus jeffersonii
ATATATATATATATAGAGAGAGAGAGAGAGCATGAACAGGGGGAGGGGTTAAAGGGAGAGGGAGAAGTAGACTCCCCACTGAGCCAGGAGCCCAATACTGGCCTCAATCCTAGGATCATGACATGAGCCAAAGGCAGATGCTTAACCCTCTGAGCCACCCAGGTGCCCCAACTATCTCTTTTATTGCTGTTTGCAATCCAAAAGTTCGGAATACACTGTCCTAAGACAAGTGTCTAGGTCCTAGGAATTGCTAGGTCATAGGCTATGTATACCTTCAACTTTACTTTATAAAAGAAATATTTTCTAAAACTGGCTGCACTGACTTACTCGCCCCTGAGCAGAGTAAGTTTTGTTTGCCTCTTATGCTCACCAGCACTTGGTGTCTTCAGACTTATTCATCTGTACCCATCTGGAGAGTGGAAATGCTATCTGCTTGTAGTAACACTGTGCCTGTTCGTGATAACTGGTGAGCATGAGCAGTTCCCTGTGATTATCCATCACTTTGTTTTTCTTTTGTAAAACATGTGGGCTGGTATTTAGTTCAGTTATTTGTAGCATTGTATCTATATGAATGAGTGTGTTTTCTTTATTTATGAGAGTAAAAATATTATATTCTTCATACTAATTTCTGGTCAGTTACATATACTAAAAAAAGTACCTTTCCTTTTTTCTGGTTTTATCACTTTCTTTGTGGTAATTGGATAAGTACAAGATGATTAATATAATCTATCAATGTTTCATTTATATTTATAATTTGACACTCTGATTTAATGTTTCTCTCCTTAGATATTTTCCTATATAGTCTTCTAGAGTATTTTACTTGATTGGGGGCTGTGTGTGGGGGCTGTAAAAGGTCCAATTTCATTTTTCCATATGTTGTATCCAGTTGTCTCATCACTACTCATTGCGAGGTCCCCCTTCCTCCCAACAAGTAAGCTGTAGTGCCAACACTGTCACCAGTCATATATATATAAAGTAGATACGTAATATTGCATAAAAACATATCTATTTAATGGATTCCACTCTGTTTTACTTGGCTTTTTGTCCATATCTTGCTAATATATTCTCTTGGTAACAATAACTCTAGATTACATTTGATTATCTGTTAAGTTCCAGATCTTATTGGTCTTCAGGAGCTTTTTAGTTGGTTCAAATTATTTTGTTCTTTCATATCATTTCAAAATCACCTTGATAACCAAAATAAAAAAAAATGAGGTTTTTTTGTAATTATAAAACTATAGAATGATTTGTGTAAAATACCTTTATAATATTGAGACTTCTAGTTCCTTGATCTATTTTCTCTCTCTCTCTTTTTTTTTTATTTGTCAGAGAGAGAGAGCGCACAAGCACAGGCAGATAGAGTGGTAGGCAGAGGCAGAGGGAGAAGCAGGCTCCCTGTGGAGCAAGGAGCCCGATGTGGGACTCGATCCCAGGATGCTGGGATCATGACCTGAGCCGAAGGCAGCCGCTTAACCAACTGAGCCACCCAGGCGTCCCATTTTCTTTCTTTTTGTTCAGATCTTCTTGAATGTCAGCCAATAATGTCTTATTATTTTTTCCCAAAGAGGTTTTACCAATCTTTCTAAAATTAATTTATTTTTCTAAAATTCCAGTATAATTAATGTGCAATATTGTATTCTTTCATGTGTACAATATAGTGATTTAATAGTTCTGTACATTATTCAGTGCTCATCATGGTAAGTGTACTCTCCATCCCCTTCACCTATTTCCCACATCCCCTTACCCACCTGCCCTCTGGCGACCATCAGTTTGTTCTTTATAGTTAAGAGTGTTCTTTGGTTTGTCTGGTTTTTTCCTTTGTTGCTTATATTGCACATATAAATTAAATCCTGTGCTACTTGTCTTTCACTGACTTATTTCACTTAGCATTATACCCTCTAGATCCATCCATATTACTGTAAATGGCAGGATTTCATTCTTTTTTATGGCTGAATAATATTCCATTATATATATATATATATATATATATATATATATATATATGTGCATGCCACATCTTTCTCCATTCTTCGGTTGATGTATAATTGAGTTGCTAATGTGTTTTAGCTACTGTAAATAAAGCTTCAGTAAACATAGGAGTGCATATATCTTTTTTAGTTAGTATTTTCATATTCCCAGCAGTGAAATTGCTAGATCATAAGGTAATTCTCTTTTCAATTTTTTGAGGAACCTCCAGGCTGTTCTCCAGAGTGGCTACCCCCGTTTGCATTCCCACCAGCAGTGCGCAAGTGTTTCCCTTTCTCCACATCCTTACCAACACTTGATTCTTATGTTGTTGATTGTAGCCATTCTGATGGTCTGAAGTGATATAGCTCATTGTGATTGATATATAGATATAGATATACATCTCCCATTGGATTATGGCGAATGATTTTTTAAATGTATTGTTGGATTCAGTTTGCTAAATTTTTATTAGGAATTTTATATCTATGTTCTTTAGAGGTATTGCCCTATAGTTCTCTTTTTTGGTAATTTCTTTACCTGGTTTTGTTATCAGGGTAATTCAGCCTCATAGAATGATTTGGAAATGTCCTCTTCTATTTTTTGGAATAGTTTTAGAAGAATAAGCATTAATGCATTTTTAAATGTTCAGTAGAATTCACCTGTGAAGTGGTTTGGTGCTGGACTTTTGTTGGGAGTTTTTTTTTTTTTTTTTAAGATTTTATTTATTTATTAGTTAGAGAGAGAGCAAGCACAGGCAGACAGAGGCAGGCAGAGGCAGAGGGAGAAGCAGGCTTCCTGCCGAGCAAGGAGCCCGATGTGGGACTCGATCCCAGGACGCTGGGATCATGACCTGAGCCGAAGGCAGCCGCTTAACCAACTAAGCCACCCAGGCGTCCCTTGTTGGGAGTTTTTAAATTACTAATTCAATTTCATTGCTGGTAATCAGTCTGTACAAATTTCTTTTTCTTCCTGCTTTAGTTTTTGGGAGTTAAGTGTTTTTTAGTTAAGTGTTTATCAGTTTCTTCTAGGTTGTCCGATTTTTTGGCATATAGTTTCTCATATTTTATGATCATATTTCTGTGGTTTATTATTTCTTCTCTTTTGTTTCTTACTTTGTGTCCTCTGACTCTCTTTTTTTTAAATGAGTTTGCCTAAACATTTTTCAATTCTGTGGATCTTTTCCAAGAATTAGCTCCTCATTTCATTGATTTGATTCCTTGTATTTCATTTATTTCTGATCTAATCTTCCTTATTTCCTTCCACTGGCTTTGTGTTTTGTTTGATCTTCTTTTTCTAGCTCCTTTAGGTGTAAGGTTAGGTTATTTGAGATTTTTCTGGCTTCTTGAGATCAGCCTGTATTGCTGTAATAGATCCTACATATGCTATATAACATCCTCCTTAGCATGGCTTTTGCTTCATCCCAAGGATGTTGGACCACTGTATTTTCATTTGCAGTCATCTCCATGTATGTTTTGATTTCCTCTTTGATTTCTTAGCTGATTCACTCATTGTTCAGTAGCATTTTATTTAGCTTCAGTGTATTTTTGTTCTTCCTAGATTTTTTCTTGTGGCTTATTTTTGGTTTTATAGCGTAATGATTGGAAAAGATGCACGCTATAACTTAAATATTTTTGAAGCTTTTGAGACCTATTTTGTGACCTCACTCGTGATTTATTCTGGAGAACATTCCATGGACACTTGAAAAGAATGTATTCCATAGTTTTAGGATGGAATGTTCTGAATATCTCTGTTAGATTCATCTGGTCCTACATGTCATTCAAAGCCACCATTTCCTTGTTGATTTTCTGTTTGGATGCTCTGTCCCTTGATGTAAGTGGGTATTAAATTCCACTACTATCATTGTATTACTATTGATTCCTTCCTTTATGTTTATTAGTAGGTGCTTTATGTATTTGGTGACTCCCATATTGGCACATAAATATTTACAATTTTTATGTCTTGTTGGATTATCTCCTTTATGATTACATGGTGTCTTTCTTTTTCTCTTGTTACAGATATATCTTGTTACATTGTTTTAAAGTCCATTTTGTCCAATATAAGTATTGTGACCCCAGCTTTCTTTTGATGTCTATTGACATGATAAAATTTCCTCCATCCCCTCACATTCAATCTGCAGGTGTCTGAAATGAGTCTCTTTTTTTTAAAAGAATTTTTTTTAAAGAATGAATCTTCTTTTTTTAAAGATTTTATTTATTTATTTGCCAGAGAGAGACACAGTGAGAGAGGGAACACAAACAGGGAGAGTGGGAGAGGCAGAAGCAGGCTCCCCGCTGAGCAGAGAGCCTGATGCAGGGCTCAATCCCAGGACCCTGGGATCATGACCAGAGTCGAAGGCAGACACCTAATGATTGAGCCACCCACGTGCCCCATGAGTCTCTTTTTTAAATTTTTTTAAAGATTTTATTTATTTGACAGAGGGAGAGAGAGTGAGCGAGAGAGGGAACACAAGCAAGGGGAGTGGGAGAGGGAGAAGCAGGCTTTCCTGTGGAGCAGGGAGTCTGATGTAGGGTTTTATCACAGGACTCTGGAATCATGACTTAATGACTGAGCACCCAGGTACCCCTGAAATGAGTCTCTTATAGGCACCATAGATGGGTCTGGCTTTTTTTTTAATCCATTTAGTCACCCTGTGTCTTCATTTGGAGCATTTAGTCCATTTACATTCAAATTATTGATAGGTATGTACATATTGTCATTTTGTTATTTGTTTTGTAATTGTTTTTATAGTTTTTCTCTGTTTCTTCTCTTGTATGAGTTTGTTGGCTTGCTTTAGTGATATACTTGGATTCCTTTCTCTTTTATCATATTACTGGTTTTTGACTTGTGGTTACCATTAGGTTTGTATATAATATCTTTTTTTTTTTTTAAAGATTTTATTTATTTATTTGACAGAGAGAGATCACAAGCAGGCAGAGAGAGAGTAAGGGAAGCAGGCTCCCTGCTGAGCAGACAGCCCGATGCGGGGTTCGATCCCAGGACCCTGAGATCATGACCTGAGCTGAAGGCAGAGGCTTTAACCCACTGAGCCACCCAGGTGCCCCTGTATATAATATCTTATCCACATAGCAGTCTATATTAAGTTGATGTTCACTTAAGTATGAATCCATTCTAAAAGCACTGAACTTTTACTCCTTCCTCCCATGTTTTAGGCATATGCTGTCATACTTCACATTATTTTATTTTATGATTGCTTTGACTGACTTTTATAGATATAGTCAATTTCACTGTTTTTGTGTCTCCTACTTCTTAATCCTGGTTATGATTTCTAATCAAAGAATCCTCTTTAACATTTCTTGTAGGGCTTGTTTAGTGGTCATTAATTCCTTTAATTTGTGTTTACATTATAAGGTCTTTGTCTCTCCTTCTATTCTGAATGATAGGCTTGCTGGACAGAGTATTCTTAGGTGCAGGTTTTTTCTTTCAGAATATCGAATATATCTTGCCACTTTCCTCTGGCCTGCAAAATTTCTGCTGAAAAATCCACTGATAACCTTTTGGGGTTTCTCTTGTATGTGACTGCCTTCTTTTCTCCTGCTGCCTTTAAAATTCTTTATCACTACTTTTTCCCCATTTTAATTACTATGTGTCTTTAATTAATATGTGGACCTCTTAGGGATGATTTTTTCAGGGCGGGAATCTCTGTGCCTCCTGGATCTGGATTTCTGTTTCATTCCCCCAATTACCGCATTTACCAGCTCTTTTACTGCAAATAAACATTCTGCCCCCTTTTGTCTCTATTCTTCTGGGATCTCTATAATGTGAATGTTATTATTTGATGGTGTCGCTGAGTTCCCTTAATCAGTTCTCATTTATTATTATTATTTTGGGGGGAATCTCTCCTGTTCAGGTTGACTGCTTTCCATCACTCTGTCCTCCAGGTCACTGATCAGTTCTTCTGCTTTCTCTAGTCTACTATTTATTCCCTCTAGTGTATTTTTCCTTTTAGTTACTGAGTTCTTCGTTTCCGATTGGTTCTTTTTTATGTTTGTTATGCCTTTGTTAAGGATCTCACTGAGGTCTTCCTCTCTTTTCTCAAGTCCAATGATTATCTTCATGATCATTAGTTTAAATTCTCTCTCTGGCATATTATTATCTACATTTCACTTAGTTTTCTGCTATGGTTTGGTCCTCTTCTTTCATTTGGGACATATCCTCTGTCTCTTCATTTTATCTAACTCCTTGTGTCTGTTTCTGTGTGTTAGGAAAGTCAGTTATGCCTCCTGGTCTTGCAAGTAGCAGCTTCATGAAGAAAAGGTTGTGTAGTGCCCTAGAGTGCGGGGTCCTCTGTTCCCCAAAACCTGCTGCTTCAAGAGTGTCTCCTGTGTGTGTTGCTGTGTTCCATTCACACTGCTGTTGTGGTTGAGCTGTGTTTGCCTTCAGTCCATCCATCTGCAGTGGCTCTCTTTGCCTCTTGTGGTCTGGATTGGTCCTTGTGGTATTAGTGGATAAGTCTGGGGCCACCTTGGCCTGAGTTGAGTCAGACCAGGTATTTGCCAGAGCTACAATAGCATTGGACTGCAGGGCCCTCTCCTTGTTTTGTCCCCTGAGAAGCTTTAGTTGGTGGGCAGGGCCTGCAATCAGACCAGATGTCTGATCCCAGCCCACTGCTGGGGCCACAATCAGACTGATGTATGTGGCTATCTTTCCCTTTCCCCCAGGGCAGGAGTTACTTTGGAGAAATGCTGGCCCCTGCTGAAGCTGCTTGTGCACTTCTAGGCTTGGGGAGCACTTTGGAGAACCCTGCTGATGGTGGATTAGAGGGGACAAGTGTCTTCGAGAGAATATGAGGGAGGGGTGAGCCATTAGCAAGCTACTGGAGAGTGTTCATTCTTTGCTTATTTGCACAATGTCCATATATATAGGGGGTTGGGCAGGGGAAGGAAATGGCATCCCCCAGCTCTTCTATACTCAGAGAAGCCTCCTAAGCATCCTTGCCCCTCCAGCACTTGCTATGAAATTAGTAGACAGTTCTCCTTCTTGTATTCCCCAAACATTTTTCAAACTTCTGCTTATGGGCTGTAACTCAGTAGGGCTCTTTGTTGTTCTGTCTTTTTAAGGGCAAAGACTCCATGTCCTCTCACCCTCCAGCTCTCTCAGAGGAGCCTGCTGATGTTTAAGTTCCAGGTGCTCAACCTACTGATTATAAGCCCTTGTGAAGTGAAGCCTCTCTGGTTTTTAAGCCAAATGTTATTGGGGTTCATCTTTTAGTGCTGATCCTCATGGTGCCTTGGGTCCCTGGGGTGGAGTATGCTCCTCTCCCTTCTCATTGTTTGCCATGTTTCTCCCTCCTGGGCATGGTCCCTGGGATCAGTTTCCCAATTATGTCTCTGCCCTTTCTACTGGATATGGCCTCTTCTCTCCCTTTAGCTGTAGAAAGTCTGTTCTGCCAGTCTTCAGGTCATTTTTGGGGTTATTTACACTGATGTGGGTGTTATCTAGGTGTATCCGTGGGACAAGTTGAACTTGAGTCTTTCTATTCCGCCATCTTCCCTGGAAGTTCTCTGTAAATCTTTTGTTTAATTTACTCCTAGAGACTGGATATTTAGGGAAAGTAAATGTTATAAGTTAAAGCACAATTTCTGATTTCTAATTCCTCGATAATACATAGAGTCAATCGATTTTTGTTTACTTACTTGGTGTCCTGCTACTTTGTCCAATTTATTTACTTCTTAGTACATTCTAATAATTTACTAGGGTATTCTGTTAGATTTTCTATATACACAATCATAATAGCTATGAATAATGAAGTTTTTTCTCCCTCTGTTCCTCTCTGCCCACCTTCCCCTCTCCATATCCTTTTGTTTTACTCTACTGACCAGAGCTTGCACCATGATGTTGAATAGAGGTGATGATGGTGGGCATCTTGCACCTTTCTGACCCTCAGAGGGAAGTCTTTGAATGTTTCTCCCTAAGAAATTATTTCCTCTCTAGGTTTTTGATAGATAAGGGATCAGGTAAGGGATGTTCTTTGCTAGTCCACATTTGCCAAGAATATTTATGTTTTAAAGTATCCCAAAAGGATGTTAAATTTATTCAGAGTCTTGATCTGCATTTTTTAGATGACTATTTTCCTTCATAATTGGTTAATAGGATAATGGCATTCATGGATCCTTTGCCTTTTCTGAACACTTGAGACTATAAAATGACCTCTAAATAGCACTTATGTTGTACATGGCACTGACATTGTAGCATGTTTTTTTCATGCGGGACTCCGTTGAGCCATTAAATGGAAATTTAATGACACTAGGGGTCACTGAAGCCTCTGAATGTTTGCTTATCTCTCTACTTTACTTTTATCATATTTTGGAGCATTGGAGTATTCTTTCATTTCTTGCCAGCTCATAATGCATTTAGAAAAATGTTTAAATATTTTATCTAGTGTGTTCAGTTGTATCCAATAACTGCTTCTTCAGGGCATCTATCTCAGATACTGTTGGAAACAGGAGCTTAATATATTATTTATTTAAAAAACATTTTTTGAAGTAAATATGGCAAACTGTCAACTTACATTAAATTGGAGGGAACACCATACACTGGTGTTATATTTTTTCTGTAGCTTTTTAACTTGAATAAAAACAACTATGTTGTATTTTTTAATGATATTTCTCTTCTGCTTACTAGGGAAAGAATTTAGCACATATTAAAATCCATGACTTTTGCTTTAATTTACATTACCCACTTTTCCCTTCAGTGTCAAAATCATTTTCCCCATGGCTGGCAATTCTGAGAGGGATGTTTCACCCTTTTTCATCATGTGCTTGGTGGTAGGAACCCCCAGAGCCGTAAGCAGAAGCCTGAAGGCATTTCTGCTGCCTTTGCCTCTAAAAAGTGGTTACTATAAAATATTCGTATTGTATTCCATTTTCATTTCTTCAAAGAGTCACCTGCCCCTTCCCTCTCCTCCCTATCAACCACCCCCCAAGTATTTGGGGGAATCAGAGGCAGAAGGCTTTTCTCTAAAACATGAAATCAGAAATGAATCTAGTTATAACCCAAAGCAGGAGAGGGTAGCCTAAGTTCTAGATATGGGATTGAAAAGCTGAAGTTAGTGCATTTATTTATTTATATTCCCCCAGCTAGATCTCAGTGAGGAATGTGGCTTTCCGCCCGTCATTCCCTTGCTTCTTCCACATGCAGATTGAAGGCATTCCGTTGTCCAGGCATCTCCATCTTGTCACCAGGACATGCCTCTGTTAAATTACTCCCTCCAAAGGAAAGGACCCACATGATGAGCTTTTAGGGACTGAAGGTCATAGAGCTGAGTACTCATAAAAGGAATTCTGACAGCTTCAGAGATCTTTTAGGGTTAAAATTTTAACCAGAGCAGAACAAACAAGAAATCTGATTTAATTTAAAATTTTAACTACATTTTTCTTTACTCCTTTTCAAAAACATTTATATGCTCTGCATCCATATCTTTATCTATCTATTAGAAAAATGAACACATAGATACTTTGTTTCTAACTAGGTACTGAACTAAAAGATCTTTCCTTTGGAAACTTCTAGAGCCATTGATATAGGATTGTTTTCTGCAGAGTACTATAGCTGTATGATATGTGGGATTCTATGTGTATCTATTCTAGTTTCACTTTTGAGGGGAAGATTAGATATTTTGAAGGAGGAAATTTATAAAAATTCACATAAAGCTGTGTTTTTCCAGTATCCAATATAATTTGAGTATGCTCATGTATTTTAAGGAATCGAGACATCAAATAGCTAACTTTCTTTTTCAATTGTATATTCACTATTTTAAAATAAATGTAGACAAAAATAATAAGACTAAAAGATAGTGAAATGAGGCAGGATGTGGCATCTCATGTTATGTAGCAGGAAATATTTTCCCATTTATGTTCTTCCCATAAAAGGTTTTAATTTGCCTTTTTAATGTCTTAGGGAATATAATAACTATTTCTGAGTTCTTAAATGCCTTTTAATCTTGGGGTCTTTTATTGTTGTTCCATAAAATTCATTCACTCCCTTGCCATTGCATTTTTTCAAAGCAAATCCCAGAAAAAGTGCAACTCTCTGTTTATGTGAGATAATAAAAAAGCTGAGCTCAGGATGATTCACATATGACTTAAATTTAGCTGCATTTGTTTTATGAGTGACATTGAGATGGCAGGAAAGGATAAGAGCCACAATAAAGGAAAATGCATTATTACTTTTGGTAGACTATACATAAACATTGGAGACATCAAAAATAATTGAAATAGTCTGAGCATTTGAATGTAATTTGGAAAGCTAACAGGAATGTTGCTATAATACAAAAAAAAGCATGTTAATACTACAAGGTGGTACTGTGACTTAGTGCACATATTCACATCTGTGTATGTGCATTTCCTGGAAGTTACTCAGGAGGAGTTCACACATAGAGGATAGGAATAATGAGAATAATGACACTTAAACCCTCCTGGTCTGTCTATCATGGAAGAGCTGTGGTGCATACTTTAATGTTAGAGTCCTCCTGGATAATACAGAATTGATTGTTCATCAATGCATCTTTTCAGGGATCTTTGAAGGATTGAATATTTCATAACTCAGTAACTTTTACCTGTTTCTCTTCTTCTAACTTCCTCCTTTTTTATTCAACAATGCCATAGTATCTTCTTTGTCTTTTTTTTTTTGCTTCAGAATATGCATTTATATACAGATACATACATACATACTCTTGTAGCTTTAATTAGTAAGGACAAATTGTTTAAGGAAGTATAATGGCCAAGGATCAAGTTAAATTCACCTTGCAGCAGCTAAGCATTGAGACGTACTTCAATCTCTTTGCAATCAAGAGGCCTAGTGGTGAAGT